>JASCZI010060808.1:716-17202 GCA_036250425.1 Stylosanthes scabra | reverse complement strand
CTCATGCCCAGCAGCAGCATCAACTATCCCAGCAACAGACCCATCTCAGCAATTCTCATCCTCATCTTCAAGGTCCAAATCATGCTACGAATTCACAGCAACAAGCTTATGCAATCCGATTGGCAAAGGAAAGGCAACTACAGCAACAACAGCGTTATCTGCAGCAACAGCAGCAATTTGCCTCTTCAAATACATTGATTCCACATGTTCAGACACAAACTCAGACGCCCATCTCGTCGTCACCTATGCAAAATAGTCCCCAAGCGCAACCACAAAATTCATCTCAACAAGTATCTATGTGCCCTGTGACACCGTCACCTCCATTGACTCCCATGTCATCCCAGCACCAACAACAGAAACATCACCTTGCACAACATGGATTCAGCAGGAATCCTGGTGCTGGGGGGTTGACTAATCAAACAGGGAAGCAACGGCAACGTCAGCCACAGCAGCGGCAGTATCAACAGCCTAGTAGGCAGCATCCTAGTCAGCCGCAGCATGTACAGTCTCAGCAGCAAGGTAAAGTCCTGAAAGGAATTGGAAGAGGAAACATGGCGGTCCATCAGAACCGTTCTGTGGATCCTACACATCTAAATGGTCTCTCCGTACCTCCAGGAAGTCAAACTGTTGAGAAAGGGGACCAAGTCATGCAGATGATGCAAGGCCAAAACCACTACCCTGGATCTGCTTTGAACCCAAATCCACCCTCGAAGTCATTGGGTACTGCCCATTCATCAAATCATTCCCAGCTGCAGCAGAAGCTACAACAATCTGGACCAACAAATACTTCCTCAAAGCAATTACAGCCAGTATTATCTACTTCTGACAGTAGCATTCAAGGGCAGGCTTCACCAACACCATCTGCTCATATGACGTCACCTACACAGCCCTCTGTTATTGCTTCTAACCACCATCAACTGCAGCTACAGTCTCAGCCACAGTCTAAGCAAATAAATCAGAATCAATCAAATGTTCAGCGAATGCTGCAGCAAAACACTCAGGTGCATTCTGAATCAGCAAATATATCTCAATCTGACCCCCCTAAAGTCAACCAGCAGCCTGCAAACAGTGCTTCACAGTTTAGTACTAACAGTGCAATGTCCCAAGGTTGTATGGATTCTGCTGGTGAGTTAACAACTGTTCCTACAGCATCTTCGCAGTGCAAAACATCAGAACCACTGTATGATTCCAGTATGTCCAATCTAGTTACGCAAGTGAACTCTTTGGGTGGCACACCTGTTGGAAATTCAGCTGGAAATGAGCCACCAAATATTAGTCAAGGGGTGGTCTCAAGACCATTATCAACCGGCTTGCCTTCTCAGGCACATAATGCCGCTGTGCAGTGGCAGCAGCAGCCCCTGCCTGCTCAACAGAAGTCTTCAACACAGTCCGTCCTGTCTCAACAACCATATCAGCCAGCAGAAATGCATCAGCATCTGCAGCAGCAGCAGCAGCAGCAGCAAGATAAGGAGCGACATTCTCCCAAAGATGTGGCTGTGCAACTTCAACCCCAGCAGCAAGTGCAACATTTACAACCAGGGCAGAGCAGTCTGCTTATCCGCTCACCAAATTCTGAAGTGGAATGATTTCAAATGGATATAGCAGCGCAGAGTGTGCTTGGTTCTGTCAGGATTGGGATCTGTATGCCCTTTTGTCAGCAGTGTACAGGTATGTACATAGTTTATTTTCCTGTTCACCCTGTATATGAAAATATAGTCAACAGCAAATTGCAGATATCTGTGCTCAGTAGAGTTATGCGGCTTAGTCATTGAATTTGTGCTCAGTAGATATCTGAAGAATTTATATTTCAGGATTTTTGGAGTTGGTGCTAATGTTGTTGAAGTTTCTTGCCAGATGGTATGTTAGGTTAACCGATGAATAGAAGTGGGAGGGAGGCTTGTTTTCATTCTACTAGCCAATCTAGAACTTGCCTAGGAATCTTGGAATAACTTTCTTATATATATAAACTATAGATTTCCCTCCATTTGTGGCGATTAATGATATATTTTAAGCATCTCCTTAAAAGCTTAGCTATTAAGGTGGGAAGAACCACTCCTTAAATATATCAAGCATCCCATACTACCTAATGTGGAACTTTAGGCACCCCAAAATGCCCAAGTCCCTAACACTCAATTATAACTATTTGCTGTTCATAATCAATACAGCAATGGATAATAGTTTGAGGAACTGACTTGTTTGCTAAGAGCAAAGTGTTAATCCATTATTTCTCTTTTATTGTATGCCTGTTAGCATGGTTTATTTTCAAGATATATTATGCATATAATTTCTAAAATTTTTGGGGTTTGTTGATACCTGGAAGTTTTCTATAGACACACCCTTTTCATAATATATTTTTTGCAACGGTTGTAATAAGATTTTAAGCATTAAATTTGGTGGTTACATTTATAAGTTGTACGGTGTCCTTTTTCAAAAGTTCAGTTTATTTTTGTTTTGGCAAATATTTATTTATTTAATTTTATTTCAGAAAAGTTGCAGCCTGGTATAGGAAATTTATAACTTGAAAGTATTAAGTATTTGGTAAGGCATAGTTGAAAAGCATGACGGGTATAATTTTTGTTAAATGTTGAGCTAGTACTAAAATAGGCATGAAAATTGTGTGAACCTGTTCTTGTTTTCCAAAGTTGTATTTTATCATGGTGGATTGAAGTAGAAATATATAATATGATAGAAGTGACTACATGTGTAATGGATTTTTTGCAGATGATGCTGGATAATCACAAGGGCTTTGGATTATGGAGACAGATCCATTGTTTTTTGCAGGTCCTATTAAAGACTCAACCAAAACTACTTTGGTAGGCATCATTCCATACGTTATTATTGTTCCAAAAGTCTTGTATATTATTACCACCCCTCTTTAGAGGGTTCCTCCTTTTATCCTTTTTTGGAAAGAGACGAATATAGAGGTTTGTGTACAGGATCGTCTCTTCTTTTACCTTGTAGTTTCTCCCCCCTCTTTTCTTTTCAATTGTTCTGCTGCTATAGGGCAGAGGAACATCCTCTTTTTGTTCTACTAGATTAGTGACTGTATTATTGCCCAGTTAGTTGATTGGGATAGCAATCATTTTTATGAGCAAAAGCCAATTCAACGTTTTGTGAATAGTAGATTTCTGATGTATGTACCAGCCATTGGCGTTGCCATATCTCCTTTGGTATCTAACATATTGCTGGTTCCTAACCGTTTTTAAGTTTCTTATTTGCAAGTTGCAACTCTTCAGAATTATCCATGTTCGTGTAGATCAGTAGAGTACACGGTTTAGATCAAAATTCTGCTCAGCTTGTTTTCTTCAATTGGAATCTGAACCATTATGAGAGGTGAAACTGATTACGATTATGTTTATGGGTTTGATCCTGTCCAAAGGTGCCATTTATATACAGCGTGTCCTTAAATTTAGGTTATGACAATCCCACTAATATAATAACAGGGAATGTTAATGTTTCTTACGTCCAAACAGCGGACGGATGCAGTTAACGCTTTTAACTTATCATTTTGCCGGGACATTTATAACAACTATATTACGTCATCAAAGAAACCACACATGAAATGTTGAAGTGTGTGGAAATTTTTTTGGTCTCTGCATTTTTACATTTTTTTTCGGACTCTGCATTTTCTTTTTCGAAAGGAAAGTTTTGTATTGATTAAACAAGAGAGATCTGGCCTACTATATCCAAAAGAGTCAGATTTGTAACACGAGAGATCTGCATGTTCGGTACCTTGTTGAAATACATTGGCTTGAAACTTTATCAGGGATGTAACTATAGTAGTTTTTTTTTTCGATACACAGTAAGTTTAATGATGATATAATTATTCATTTGCCATTCTATTAACTGAACACTATCTAGAATATAATATGATTCAAACAATGCGAAATAATATAAGAGACATCATATTATTGTATAAAAACAAGAAAAGAATAGAAATCAATGTCTGTTAATTTCATTGATTAAATGCGTGTTTTTTTAATTTTTACCACTGAATTGAATTACTCGTATTTTATTTAAGCTATATTATTGAAGTATCGGCCACATTCCAAAAATTATTTATTATAATCAATAATATTCGGTTATTATGATATTCTTGGGATCTCTTTTATAAAGCAATGTTTATATTTTTAAATATACCCGAGATAGGCCTTACACGTGTCTTGAGTTCTGCTAGCCGGAAATACATGAATGGCTAACCAGTTGAGAAATTTTATTTTTTCAGAAATATTAGCTCTCCAAAGCCAGAGCTAGTTTTGGTGAAAAGGGATCCCAAATTTTCTCCCAAAATTAACCAAGAATATACATCCTTAGATGGATATGATGAACCAGAGGTGTGATTCGAAGTCCATGTTGGAGATCGGCCCGAGAATAGGGATAGTCAAGTTAGATAAATTCCAACAACTATTGTACCACACATCATCGATAAGGAATTAAGCTCAGAAATATGTACATAGGGATGTTTATCACAAAGGGTAATGCTATTTGAACAAGTGGTTTTGGCAAATCAAATTCAATTAAGTGGTTTATTTTTAAGCTAAATAAAATATTATTTTGGTGTCAAATAGTATAAAAAAGTGCACCTAAATAAAGTTCTATTTGACATCGAAATTGTCTTCTATTTAGTATAGAAATAAATCACTTGGTTACACTTGGTTGGTGAAAACCACTTGTTCACGTGGAATTTTGTATCACAAATCCTTCCACTCGGCACCCAATTATGATGCTAAAAAGATTGGGTCAAGAGACTTGTATCCCAATAATACCATCTTTAAGAGCTCTGTGAACATGCAGCTGAGGCAGTGGCCTAACGGGAGATCTGATGGCCTCTCAAAGTGCTGCACAGGAGGGGTGTGTGCGTGTGTTGTGAAACCTAGGATTAGGATTAGACACAATGCTCTTCCAAACTGTGGAGGCCGTGGCAAGGTTTGGGAGATCCACAAAGGAGCAATTCTTTAGATATTTATGACTAAAGAGATGAATCCACAATTTATCTTGAAAAAATTAGGAGTGCTTGGAAATAGATTGTGGTGATAAAGGAGTGAAAAACTATGCGTTCTTACTGGAGTTAAACTGCAAGGAGTTGCTGATTGTTGATTGGTTTTTTTTTGGAGCTTTGTTGATTGTTATTTACTTTGGATGTAATTGTTTACTTTTGTGTCGTTTCTTTTGAGCTACTGAATTTTGTCCCTCACATCCTCTTGGAACTAGTGAGTGGTGATTGTATAAAAAAAAAAAAGGAGTTGCCAAACAAGTTTTCCAACCAGACCGTTGTTAACTCAAGGAATCCTTAATTCCCAAACCCCCAATTTGTTTTTTTTTTTTTGACAAATAATAGTATCGCACTTCACAAGAGAAAGAAATCTACTATCAGAAGCACTATTCCCTTTCCACAAAAACTGTCTAGTAATAGAGTTAATCTTCTCACAAGCAGAATTAAGAAAGTGATAAACTTGCATTTGATAAATAGGTAAGGAAGCAATAACTGATTTAATCAAGCAAAGTTCACTCGATCTATTTAGAAGCCGCCCCTTCCAACCAGCTAACCGGTTCTGAATTTTTTCAATAGCTTTCTTGGCACATTTTCTCCTAACCGAGGATGGCCAAAATTGTGAGTGAAACAAATAGAAAAGACTCCCGTAAATGTATCCCTCCTATTATTAGAAATCGAGAAAGAGCATAAAGTTTTAAATTTTAGAAGATTAACTTTCCTACCAGAAGTCAAACAAAAGGAATAAAAAACTTTTATGACAGTTTCAACTCGTGATTTTTTAGCTTTACAAAATAAAAGCAAGTCGTTCTCAAACATGAGAAGAGAGACTCTTGAAGTCTTGATCCTCCTCTAGACACAACAATAGGATTTCCTTTTTGGAATATCTAATTATCATAGTCATTAATTTGATATTTTTTAATTTTATGGACTCAAACAAATATTCATTAAATATGTATTTATTTATACACAAATATGTTATAAAATACTAAGGCCACCGAAAAATGATTTTTCAGGATCTGATGAATATAACAACAGGCAAAAACGTGATCTACTGTGGTTGATCATTTTCTTATGTATAATAATTATTGTTGGTGCATATGTAGTATTGGGTATAAAAAGATCCTTATCAGAAAATAGATATCCAAAATATATAATGTATAAGAAATAATATATATATATATATATATATATATATATATATAACCAAAATCCAACTGAAGAGTATAATTTCATAAACCAATTTGAGTATTAATTTTTAAATGATTCAACCCGGATGTATTTTCTCTTAGATAGCAAGGCATCGTATATCAGTATTATAACATTTATCTTCATGCATCTTCACATCAGTTAAAAGCTTAAACTATGAATTTAGATCCCATGCAATTGAAATAATTATATTTTATATCGTATTCCTATTAACATAACATTTAGCTAATATCATAATATATAAAATGTTTTGATGGAAGCTTCTCTTGGAAAGAGAATTATACAAATCCTCGTATAAAAATATCCTAATATTCTTATTTTTAGAGTTTTGGTTAAAATCACTAGTTAAGAATTTTCTTATTTTAAACTTGCAACACATTTATTGTATATTTATGTTGGAAATTAAATCAAGCACTATAATGTTCATCGTTTATGAAACAAAGTCTCTAGAGAATTCAGGAAAGTCAAATGTGAGGAGTTGCAATGTTTGACCAACAACAAATGTTGAAACTCTGAAGAATTCAAATTGAATTGAAATTCCTTAACAAGAAACTAGAAACATCATGAATGATGATTAGTTATGAGATAAGCAAGTGGTCAAAAAATGTGATTGTAATGCTTAACTTACAGTTTAAATTATCTGTTAGTTAATTAAAGTAGTTAGTTAACTTCATTAGTTACACTTAGTTCCATCCACCTGTACATGTATATATACGGGAATATGACAACTCTTTCATTTCTCTCATTCAACATGGTATCAAATGAAATCCCTTGAACCTTCTGTCTTCCTTCTCCTTTCCTACCTACATTCTTTCCTTTTCTCTTCGCTCGTTCAAGAGAGATTGATGAGATTTGTTTGCTTCACCTCCATTTCTCAGTGGAAGTATCATTTCCGATCAACGAGCTTTGAGAAGAACATCTGAATCTTCATCTTTTATCAAGATTCATGTATGTTCCTCCGATTACTTCGTCGACTTCTGCAACTTCATCAACGGCGGCCAATCTGTATCTTCTTTCTTCTGCAGATCGACCAAGGTTGATTCTCATGACTCAGCAACTCGCTGAAGACAACTACCATTCCTGAAGCAGAGCAAAGCAAAAAACTCTGATTGCCAAGAGAAACACAAACTTTGAATGGATAAAAGAATAAAGAAGAATGTATGCATGGTCAAAATTGTATTAAGGAATCTATTTATAATTTATTAATTTTAAACCTTATAAAATTATGCTACATTGGCAAAATTAAAAAATGACATTTTCTAAGCCAACAGTATCCTCTCAAATCTCCTTAACACCATTTCATTTTCCTTTATAAATTTATTATCATATTCATTATTTTTTTTGTGTAGTATTTATTTTTTATACTATTTTATCTTCCCTCATTAATTTGATGTTATTTTATTTATTTTATCTTTTACCATTTACTTTATATTATCATATGTCATTTACATAACATAAAAGCACAATAGTATTTTTTACTCAATTATATCATTCTTCAATTTTCCTCCGAAATGTTACTCTCTCAAATAACAGATAATATTATTTTGTCAACAATTGTTTATTCTATCAACAATTTGTATACTATTAAGAAATACGAAACTTATTAATGGTTAAACTATTTAAACTTATATAACACGGATGTCTTCATTAACTCAGTACTGAATTCACTTGGAGATATGTGATTAAAATTATTGCCTTTCAATTAAATATTTTGTTCTGTTAAATTTTAATTCAGTAAACCGTGTATTTATTTATTTTAATATTATTAATAGATTCATATTTAGTTAAAACTATACTAAAGTCACAAATAAGTAATTTTATGCAATGGTTGATATACTTTATTCTTCAATTTTTTTTTATCTATAATTACAAATACAAAATTTATTTCTTTTTGTAATCAACCGTATATATTGATATCATTAATATTATCTCTCGATATGCATCGTGAAAGTTGATAATATCCATTTAACTAATTATAATTTTCTTTTCCAAAAAAACTTATTATTGTGATTAGAGATAAGTTACAAAAAGTCAATAACATAACAATCTTGTATGATTTCATGTCATATTACATATTATAGTTATTTTTTTTTTTTTTACAAAAAACAATGCTACGGAAACAACATTAGAGAGCCAATAGGAAGCCAATAATTAAGTTATCATCCAAAGTTTATATCCATAACTCATATATCCAACAATAAGTTCTCATCCAAAATTTATATAATTTATCATCCCTAACATATGTTGGCTCCCTATTAGTCATAATTTGTTGGTTCCGTAGTCTTTTTTCTTTTACAAAATACCTATTATAATTGTTATAGAATGAGTTTAGGGATGGCAATTTGACCTGTCCCACATCGTCCCGACATGCTCCGTTTTGAATGGGCGGGTTTTTAGGGTGGTTGCGTCGATATATGGCGGGTATGCATATTGGTCGCCCCGCTCCATTACCTGCCTAGCTGCCTCGCCCCGCCCCATATATAATTAGTTTGATTTTTTAGATATTTAATAATATTTAGATAGTTATTTTGGTAATTTTAGTTTAGAAAAATTCTAGGATAAAGTATCATTTTCGTCTCCAACATTTGATGTAAGTCTCAAAGATGTCCCTAAAATTTCAAACGTCCTATTTATATCCCAAAGGTTTCAAAATTGTCTTAATGTTGTCCCAACATCAATCCCGTTAGAAATCCATTAACGGCGTCACACAGGTGACATAATCAATCCACATCGCAATTCTTACGGTTATAAAATTAAAAATAATGATTAAATAAAAATAATAATTAAATAATATGAAACCTAATGTGTCTTCTCAAGTGTCAATGTCCTTCGTCTTCTTTTTTTCCCCATATCCCTCATTAGTCATTTCTTTGGTTTCTCCATCGGCAGGTGGCTCCCATTTGGAGGTAACTCATCAATGGGCTCCCATTTGGAGGCTTTCATGTAATTGGACATCTATTGATACTTCTTTGTCATCACGAGTTTTGTGTATAACAAACAATTCAACAATTTCTTCCTTCACTCCAACTTTGGCCATAGCTATTGCATCATTGTTATTACGCAGCATCCTCAAGCCTTCCTCTGCGTTTTTCTTTTTTGACTTATACCACATGGCTGCTATGTCTTGCTTCAAGTATCCTTGTTTGGTCACTAATCCGTACACCTCAATTAGGCTCCACCCACCCTCATTGCAATTGTCCACAAATGTGGTCTTTCCTCCCAAATATTTGAGAGGCCCTCTTTCAAGTCCAAACCTGTCTTGGTGGAATATTTTCACCTTGAAGTGACTCTTCTTATAACATTCAAAGTTCAAACCCTATTACATATGTACATTATAATTAGAGGATGTACTTGATTAACCTCACCCCAAATAACGGAACAATAAAAAGGAAGTAATGAGAATACTACTACATCAAAGTAACATAAAATTCACAACATCAGCAACTTAGTAATAAGGTTACACAAAACCATTTCAATATTATGCCCTAATCTTTCCCTGCTGAAAATATTTTAACAAATCACAGAAAGAAGACAATGCCAACAATAATTTCCAATAGAACCAACATTGAATGCAATATTGGCAAAAAATAAAAAACAAATTAAAAATAAAGAGCTATGTACATACCTTGTGATCGTGCACGACGAAAATACAAACAAAGAATGACTCCCACCAACGTTCTTCCTCTTCAAGATAAAAGAACAAGTTCCTAGTTTCAATCTTTGACTATGATCGCACACAAAAAAGTCAATATCAGTAGGGCTTGGTGAGAAGAGGGAGCGTTACGTTAGTCACTTCTTGTCCCTCTCTGAAAATAGATTTCGTATAGTGAGGGGCACATTGGGCGCCAATAGATTGATGGATCACTTATATCGTTTGGCTCTTGGGAAGTAAGTCCACGTGTTTAACTCTGTTAATGCTTTATAACGATCTCTAACGGCAGGACAACATTAAGACAATTTTAAAACGTTTGGGACATAAATAAGATGTTTGAAACGGTAGGGACATCAATAAGACTTATATTAGATGTTGGGGACGAAAATAATACTTTACCCTATATATTATTTGTATTTAATTATATTTCTAAAGTATTTTATTACATAATGAATAACCTTATTGAGTTTGGATATGAGTACTAAATACCGATCTCAACCTGCCCCATTATCATCCCTAAATTTATGTCATATTACCTATTATAATTATAGCATGTCATCAATTTTGTATTTATGATAATTTTGTAATTTTACAATATAAAAAATATTATTTTATAACAAAAAATTAATCATTTTCATCAATTAAATTTAGATATGTCAATTTTCAAATAATCGTTAAATATAATCAACACACATTAAAACTGTGATAATATTCATAATAATAATTTTTAGTTACAAATATTCATACTAAATAAAAATTATATAAAATAAAAAAAAAGTTATTTTCTATAATTGATTATATTGGACAAACGAGCTGATTTAGTTAAGTAATTCAAATTGATTAAATATAGTTGTTTTAAATTTATATACTATAAGATATTGTTGTGTACTTAATTATAATTAGCCATATCAAAATTGGCTAATAAATTATTATTTATAATATTATAATTCAATTAGAATGATAATAATCATTTATGTTATTTGAAAAAGTTTAATTAATTCAGTTTTCCGGACACCGCGCATGTCTTTCTATTAATATTATATTAAGGAATTTTGCCTATATAAAGGAATCTCATGTACTGTTGTTTTCTAAGCGAAGTTATAAAGCTGTTAGCATAAAATGAGAGTCTTTACTTCCTCTCTATCAGGAGAGTAAATAGAGAATACAACATGTATATGTATAATTGTTGTAGTGTTGTTCTTCTTCTTATTAGTGTTCTTGTTATTATGAATATTTATGTGACTGAGTTTGGGATTTATAATTATATTAATTTTTTTCCCTAACACAAATATATGAATTTCATTCAAGAGGAAAGATAATTTACAACACACCCATGCGTTTATATAGGCAAAATATGAGGACAAAACTTAATTGTCAAGAAAGGTTCTTATTGGTTAAGAACAACTAAGCATACTTAGCTATTTGACTATCATATTTCATATGAGTTGTCATTTGATCATCATCATCATTCAAGTTGTATTTTGACATTAAACTTGGCAACTAACTAGTGATTCTTGGTTCTTCTAGCATGCAAGTTGGAATTACAGTTTGAGTTGAATTTAAACTTCTTCTTTGACTTCAAATAGGGAGGCATGCATGTTAAACTTGTAAAACCTTCAATATCCTTCAAATATTTAGTCATCAACTTGGAGCTTCACGATTCTTCTAGCATGCAGATGGGTGCAAGTTAATTTATTTATTAACAATTTATTTTACAAAAAAAATTTAGGATGTAAATTTTCTACTATTAATATGATTTTCATACTTGTGTCGGTGACAGCGGTCAATATTCCTCCGCTCCACCCGATTCTATCTTATTTAGACCCAATTTCATTCTTTTTCACATATTGAAAATATGTATCTTACCTTATTTCATCATTATTAGGAAAAGATATTAAATCTCTTTAAAAACAATTCGATATTAGCAAAATTATTTATAAAAGAAGGAAATGAGTTTTCTATCCATGAAAGATTAGTTCTGATTGACGAAACTACCTAAATGTAGTTAATGATCCATTGATGTTTGAGTAATTTTAGGTAATATTTTAGGTAGTTTTATTAAACAGAGCTCATCTTTTATGTATAAAAAACTCGAATTTTTCTCTCATGATAATTTTGTCAGCGACTGAATTTTTGTGAATAGTTTTAGTATTTTTTCCCATTATTATTATTATTATTAGTAGACAAAAATTTATTATTATTATTCGATAAAATTTTTTAAAAACATTTCTAATGTTTAATTGTTTTAATTTTTTACTTTCTTTTTTTTTTTTTTTTTATAAATTTCAATTTTATTTTTGCATTCAAATTTTTTATAGTTAACAAATTGTCAAATTAATTTGATCCTATAGCTTGATAAAATTTCCAATTAGAATCTTATAGATTTTTTTCTTTTCAATTGAACATTTAGTTCTTATTAACGTAAACATTAAAAAACATTATCAAGTCGTGAATTGACAACAATACCCTGTCTTCAAGCTTTACTTCCATGGAACTCTTTGCTCCATCCGCCATTACTGGCCGGTTGGATAAAGAGAAATTTGGAGGAAAGAAAATAAGAGAAGAGAAAATGGACAGAAAAATAACTTACTCTCTGTTTGGTTTGACATACACAGTAGGAGGGAAGAGAAAATTTTACATGGGGCCCACGCATAAAATTATCACGCCTCCACATGCAAGAAAACTAGCGAGAAAACTGAAACTCAGAACGAAGGGTGCATAGTGAAGTATAAAAATAAAATGGGGTTTACAAATGTATAATAAAATGGGATCACATGATGGAATCAAATTCTGCAATATAAATGCAATATAGGCCACAAAAAATGAATATTCTATCAGGTTCACTAAGAACCAGATCCAGCACAGACCCGGTATACATATTCAAAATCATAAAACACAACAATAATACTTTTAACAAAGGATTTTTTTTATATAAATAAATTAAATATAGAATTTACACAAACAAATAAATCTATGTTAATTTACATTTTTATGTCGTATTAATAGTGCCGGGGGGTTGGGTGAGGAATGGAGCAGTACTAGTGACGCAGGGGTAGGGGGCGGCACTGGCACCTGTTAACGTGGGCCAGTGCCGCAGGGGAGGGGGCGTTACAGCCCAGGATGAGTGACGCGGGGGTTAGGGTCGTTACTGGGCTAATTTGGGTGCCTCAGGGGTTGGGTGCGACACTGGTATATTCTGGGTGCCTCAGGGGTTGGGTGCGGCACTGGTTCGGCAAAAACCTTATATAAGGAGGGCTGGGCACCTCCATTCTGCATTCCACACACTCCACACCCACTCATTAACCTCTCTTGCTCTCCCTCCCCAACTCTTGTGCCATGGATAAGCGCCAGCCTTTGGTAATACGGTTGCACCCGAGTGCGGTCGCTCATGAGCGACAGGACGGAATGTGGTTCCAATCCGACTCACCGGTGGTCTTCCAACACGCCGATATAAGCACCATGGCGGAGTTACAAGCAGTGTTCCTGTACCATCTAGGCGGCGGATTTACGGAAATTAGGAAAGTCGGGTATCGCTACCTGCAGCGGCAGCCGAACGGAAGGTTCCTGCATCTGCTTGTCTGGTTATTTAACGATGAGCACGTCCGCGTCACATTCGGATGCCACCGCAGACTGATGCCCCAACACGTCATGGACTTTTTGGTTGAGGTTGGCCGTGTCCCGGCTGGGCCGGCGGTTGCGGCGACACCGGTCCGGAAAGCTAAACCCCCCCTCCGGAAACCGAAGCGGCGATGGGTCATTCAGAGTCAGAAGAGGATGATTCTGACTATGCTACGAGCACTGCGTCACCCTCTGACGCCTAGGAAGGTAGTGCGGGCGGTTCGGAGACCCCTTTAGCTCGCTGTTCCTGTCATGTACTTCCGGCCCCGCTGCCAATCCCAAGGTTGGAGGACGTGCCATGCTATTTCCAGCAGCTGGAACTAGAAGAAGGCGCATGTTAGGATCCGGTTAATGCCGGAATCGGGAACGACTATAACACGGATGGGGGGGCAGAGATCCGAGTCGGCCATCGGATGCGCAACCGGGAAGCTGTTCAGACTGCAGTAAAGAATTACAGCATCCGGCGGAATGCGGAGTATAGGGTCATTGAGTCGGACAGAATAAAGTACCACTGTCGGTGCAAGCACGCGGCGGAAGGATGCCCTTGGAGCATTCGCGTTGCGTTGAGGCAGAACCTCGGATACTGGTAAGCGAATCAAACGCGCAGATCCAATTGTGTTTTTCTAAATGAATACGTATGTATCTCGTCGTAAGCAACTGTTGTGGCTGATGCAGGGAGGTTCGGAAGTTTGGCGGCCCCCACATATGCATTGCTCCGACCATGTCGGCCGACCACTCTTAGTTGGACAGCAGCCTCATGTCTGCCGTCATTCTGCCAATGGTGAAGACCAATCCATCTGTTTCGGTTCCCGTTCTTCAAAGTGCAGTTCAGCAAGGGTACCACTTTAAGCCTTCCTACCGCAAAGTCTGGATCGCAAAGAGGAAGGCAATGGTTATGTTGTATGGGCAGTGGGAGGAGTCGTACAATAAGGTGCCGCGGTTACTGCAGGCCCTGTAGATGTTCCTGCCGGGCACGGCTACGGACTTCGAAACGGTGCCGTATTACGACGGGAACCGACTGGATCATGGATCTTGACAATTCGACAAAGTCTTCTGGTCGTTTCCCCCGTGCATTGAAGCCTTCAAGCACTGCAAGAATTTCATTTCCATCGACGGGACCCACCTGTACAGGAAATATGGTGGCGTTCTGTTGATCGCGGTGGCGCAAGACGGGAACGACAACATACTGCCGATTGCATTTGCACTCGTTGAGTCTGAGACGACCGAGGCGTGGTCATTCTTCTTGTCGAACCTGAGAAGACATGTCACTCCCCAGCAGGGTCTCATGGTCATTTCCGACAGGTCTAATGCGACCAGAGCCGCACTTAACGAACGAGAGGAACGGGTGGGCCCCGCCTAGTGCGCACCATGCCTACTGCATCCGGCACATGAGACAGAACTTCATGGCGAGGTTCAGAAATACCCGAGGGAAAGACTTGATGACCAACGCAGCCTACAGCGCATCGTTGAAGGCTGTGGAGCATTACTTGCAATGCCTGGAGGCGCATTCAGTGGACATGCATGCGTGGGCCTTGTCATTCCGCAAGGATCTGTGGATGAAGCATGTGGACGAGGGCCGCCGTTGGGGCCACATGACGATGAACCTTTCTGATTGCATAAACGTCGTGCTGAAGGGGACTCGTCGGCTACCAGTCGCGGCGATCATCCGAGCGACCTATGACCGCCTCCAGCAGCTATTTGTCCGAAAGCGGAGAGAGGCGGTGGCACAGTTGAATGCCGGCATGAGGTTTTCACAGACACTGCTTGCCGCAATAGAAAGGGGCCGCAAGGACCTCTGCACGATGCGCGTAACTCATTGTGATCGGATGGGTTCCGTGTTCAGCGTCGAGGAGCTCGAGGAATTGAGTGGATCGTTCGGATGCTCATTCCGTGTCCAGCTTAGGCAAGGCACCTGTGACTGCGGGGAATTCCAGTCGCTGAACTACCCGTGCCGACACGCCCTTGTCAGCTGCGCCGCCGCGACAATCGAATGGGGCAGTTTGTGGACCCCGTATACAGCATGCACTCCGTGTTTAGTTTTTACTGTGCAGAGTTCCCGCCCATCCCTGATGAGAGCCTGTGGCCTGAGTAGAATGGCCCCACGATACGGCCGAACCCGGCCATGCGACGCAAGAAGAAGGGCCGTCCCTATCCACCCGCATCAGGAAAGAGATGGACTTGGTTGAGCGCGCCGAGAAGAGATGCAGTTTGTGCCGACAGCTTGGGCACACCAAACGGGGGTGTACTAACGCACCCCACGGAGACCAGTGACCTCGCAGTGCATCGGGCACGATAGGGTTTAGCGTGCCAAATAAGTTCTGTCGTCGTGAATGAGTTTTGTAATTTTTTTTTTCAAGTTCTGTTGTTATCGTTCGTGTAATGAAGAAGCATTTGTGTTTACTGGTTTTATCATTTGTCATTAAAGAGCAATAAATAAACGGTGAGCAAAATACAAAACTGAATGAAATCCAAAGGTAAATAACAGTACATCAACTAAAACCAAAGTTACACAACAGTCCAACGACAACAACTAACACAGTAATACACAACGAAATCCCGTCCCGCCTTAGAACCACAAATACATTAAAACTGAAAAACATCTGATTACATCTTAACTGAACGTACCTAGAGTTTCAAAGATACATGACACATAAAGGAAAAAACTAACTAAAACATGACCAACAACCTAGTCCCGGTCACTTTCGTGTCCCGGACGATGGTGGAGCACTACAAAAAATCCGTCGGTTTCCGTCGGATTTACCGTCGGACTACCATCGGATTATCAACGAAAATTCGACGACTGGGTACTTTTCGTCGGTTTTTTCGTCGGATAACGTTTCGACGGTAATTTGCTCGACGCAAATATATTTTCGTCGGATTCGTGTTGTCCGACGCAAATTTCCGTCGGATTTATCCGACGGAAATCGTTTAAAAAGTCAACGACTTGATGTCCCCATGTTCCGTCGGATGTGTTATCCGACGCAAACACATCCGACGATAAATCCGACGGAAATTAT
>JASCZI010060807.1:26992-43800 GCA_036250425.1 Stylosanthes scabra | reverse complement strand
CTGGAAAATCAGCTTCATAAGTCTCACCCAAGAGTGGATTAAAAGGTTTGCAACTTCTACCACTGGTGCTTGAATACCCTGAAACTGCAAATGCTGCTACATGCAGTGCCCTCATTAAACTATCACCCTGCAATCACAAAACATGCGTTGTGATAAGAATGTGTCAGAAAATATTTTCTGCATCTAAAAATTCTATGCTACTTGAGTTCTATTTATTTTTAGATGAATTATACAGTACTTTTTTTAAGAGGGTAATTTATCCTTTCTATCATATTAGTTCATAATTAACTCAATAAATAATATTTTTAACGTCGAAATATATACCACTACTTATGTACCTTCTACTTTTCATTGAATTTGATTTAGAATGATCATATAGAATTAAAAAAATGATATATTATACCACTTGTTATTTTTGTGTAACAGAAAAAAAGAATGAAAAGGTTATATTATTTGTTCATTTCTTAGAAAAAAACACAAAATATCATAGAAAACTCTTATTTGAATAAGATTATACATCAAACTCTAAAAAAAATTATTTATTAGGTTAATTATGAACTAATAGGTTAGAGAGGGTAAATTACCTTCTGAAAAAGAAAAGGTACAGTAGTATTTACCTTATTTTTAATAGCTTTGCATGTGTATTACTTTAGATAGTGATTTCGATATATGTTTTTTAAACAATATTTGAATTCTGTCTATTTTAAGTTAAATTATTTTATATTTGTTTTATATATAATTTCATTAAATTTGTAATTAAGTCTATACAAAATTTTCAATTAAATCATTGTATTTATTTTAAAATGGTATTTATATTCTTACTGTTTCAAAAATATTAAACTTAATGAAATGTGTGGAGACATATTTGCTAATGATGGGAAATAGATAAAAATAATTTTGTAATGTTTACTGTTAATAAAAATTCAGTTATAAATTTAAATTGACGTAGAGATCTAATAAAAGATTTTAAAATATAAGAAAATAATTATAAATATGAAAAAACTATAAAACTAACATTAAAAAGTTACACATGTTTATTTTTGTCGAGACTTATATTTCTATAGGAAAGTATAAGTAACCAATATTTTTTTAACTAATAAATTGGCCAACAAAAAATCTAAAACAACTAACAATTAGCCAACTTTATATTTTTTAGAAACATAATATTTAAAATTTTAAAAAATAGAACATCTAATTTAAATTGTTGGTTGATGTTGACTAAATTTTTATTAATTACCTAGCATTGTTGTATTTATATATATATATATATATGTACAATATGATTATCAATAAAGTGAATGTAAGATATATATATAAAAATAAAAATAAAAAAAACCAAAATTTCTCTTTCAAATTATACATTGACTTTCCTTAATATTTGTGTAATAATACACTTACCTTCAGGAAAGATCAATATATAACATGGACAAATAAAATGATGGCAAGAAATTTTACCATCAACATTAGAAATTTTCAATCGGGCATCATTAAATTATATGGAAGTTTTCATTCATGCATAACAATAAGAAGAAACATTTTTGCAAAGAGGAGGTAATTACCGTTTTACCCCATTCATATGCTTGGTCTAGAAGGTAAGAGTACTCCATGTCTTCACAACACTTTTGCAATGATGAGATTGGTTCATTGAAGTAAACCGGAAGGCAGACTTTTGTAAGATCTTTTCCAATGTTTTCTTTTATTATTGACCATAAACTCACTCCATTTTCCTTCTCAACTGGTTCAGGCAACTTCTTTCTCCTCTCCACTTTTGGATAGTTGAATAATCCAACAGAACTAGTTGAAGATTTTGCTTCACAGTTATTACTTTCATTTGGACTACCATCATCCTCATCATCGGATTCATGGCTTATAGAAAGAAATTCCAGTGAGTCAAAGAATGCATCATTATGATCATCGTCAGAAGAATCACTCACACTTCCATCTGTATCTCATAGAATATTGAAAAATAAAATAATCTGTGATTACTTTGTAGCATATAAGATAGAGCAATTATATACTCTTGTAATTATTTTTAATTTAAAAATTCTATTTGCACACCCAAATCAGCCATTAAAATTAATTATAAATGTATAATATATATTGAAATATAAAATATATATATAATTTAATTCATTTTTAATATGTATTCTGTATTTTAATATGTATTATATACTAATGACTAATTTTGATGTACACTTAGCATAATTCTTCTTAATTTTATCATCTTAAATGTTAAACAACGAAATACTTTGATATAATTATATACTCAATATTTTCTTTTTAAGGATAAGGATATGTGTTGTTAAATACTTTAATACTTTGATTAATATTTTATTGACTTGTAAGTGTCTCTCAATGTTTTCTTTATATACTAGTGACTAAACTTTCCTATAAGATTATAAAAAATGATAGATTAAGAAGACAGAACCATTTTTTGTCAGAATATTAATTATTTATTACCACTATATTTTTCCTGAGAAGAATGATAGGAGGGATCATCCTTTGATTTTATGTCGTCAACAAGTGTGTTCTCCAGGTCAACCTTCTCTGTCTAGAAGATCGAAGCAGATTCAACAGTGAAAAAATAAAAAGCAACACATTTATAAATTATTATAAACAATATAATCAATGCTCAAAACAGCAGTGATGCCACAAAAAACAATAGTTACAAATAGATATAATGTCATATACTTCCATATTATTTATAGTTAATAAGCAAAAAATGTAGAGAAAAACTATGATTCTACAGTAGTTACAAATAACATAGCTTAGTTTTTAGTTAAAACATCAATTCATATAATTTAAAACTGAATTATTGTGCTATCCATGTTCACTACTCTTATTTCTCATATGATATAAGTATCACATTCTATTTGTTTGTTATTATAGGACAATGAATATGTCTCAGTATACGTGTGAGTGTATGCTATATCTTACAATATGATAAAATGATTATGGACATATGGTAACAATAATATGTTCAAAAAAGTATGACATATAATTCTGATATATTCAACCAAATGTACAAAATATTTTCTCATTTAAAAATCAATATTCAATCTCTATATATGTAAGCTACAAGTAATGCTATAGTAATAAAATGTAGTTTGAATAATATACAAAATTCAAAATCCTATAAACCTAAAATATGTTTATAGTTAGGATAATAGGATATATACCTCAAGATGGCGGAGGGTGTCAATTAGCATCAACTGCTTATGTTTGAGAGCAACAATCTGCTTCCGCAAATATAACACCTCTGCTCCCATAATATCCTCGCAGCCTCGAATAGCAGCTTCGTTGACGCCTTCTTGAACAAGACGTTGACGGAGCTTGCTAGTCGAGTCAGCGACCGAGGCAACAGGAGCCATTATCTCTTTGTTGGAGAGACGAGGGTACATTTCCTTAACGGCCATGATGGCTCGCACCCATATTGCCCTGTCGTCCCTGCTCTCAGCCCTAAGATGCAGCCTCTTCTTGGTTCCAGTGCTTATTGTGAACCTCCTCTCATCATTTTTGTTCTCTTTTATCGAACACACCTACACCCACCACCTCATATAATTCAACTTTATATGTATGAATATTGCATGTGAGTTATACTAGGTGTAAAACATATCCATTATAAATGTGTATATTTATACATAAATATTTGGTAGCTAAATTTTAATATGTAGATAATTTTTTATACATAAATGCTTGGTAGCTAAATTTAAGCTAATCAGCATAATATATGTATAATTTAACTTATTTTTAAGAATTATATTAGGTGGACATCAAAATCAGTCACCAATAAATAATATGATTAAATATAAAATACATGTATAGTTTCACTATTTTTAATGCGTATTATACACGGGTGGCTGATTTTAATATGCAAATAGAATTATTGTATTTTTAATATATATTTTATATTTCAATATATATTATATTTTGGTAGCTGATTTTGATGTGCAAATAGAATTGTCGATTTAAAATAAAATTTATCTAGTGATAACAATATTTTCATGGTAACTAAAATCACGATTTAACTTTTAAAATCTTTTTATATTACGATTTTAAGAGAGTTAACCAATTTTATAAAATTTATAAAATAAAATCATACGATTTAAATCTTATTATGATTTTATGTTTTCATATTTAATCTCGATTTTCTCTGCTTCTTATTTTATTAAAATTTAAATAAATATTTGATCGATAATTAATAAAAGAAAAATGTAGGCACACACGCACAAAAAATTACCGTGAGGTGCATTTCGCTGACGGGTTTACGGTGGCGCGAAGGGCAATGTCGGTGGCTATTGATGCGGCGGAGGGAATCCTCTCCGATCACCTTCGAATCATTCTCCACGTCACCGTTCAGCACCAGCTTATCGTTTCCATGAATCTTGTAATACGACAAAACGCCGTCGTGTAACACGAACCACCGCGCCCTCCACCCTCTCCCATAGTTCACCCACTTATGCAGTATTCCCGAGATCCCGTTCCCAACGACGTCGTTTAGCACCGCCTCGCGCGCTGTTCCGCCGCCTTGTTGCTGCCGTGGAAATCTCGCGAAAGCGGAGAGCGATCGCTTCACGCTGCGTCCGACTGAGGCCGCGGCTGAGGAAGATCCAACCGATGAGAGCGATCGGAAGGTTGTTCGCGGTGGCGGCGCCGAAGACGGTTGTTCGGCGGCGGGGTTTTCTTGGTGGTTGCGGGAGGATAGCATTGACAATTACAAAGAAATCAATAACACGTAGGTTTTATGATTGGAGAATGGGAATTTGAATTTAGAGAGTAATGAAAATGAATATTGAATAATGATAATAAAAAAGAAAGAAAAGAAATTAAAGCTAAGAGAAAAAAGTATTATTTATGTTGTTATGTGTGGTGTTTGGGAGAGCGTTGTTAACGCACATAAACCATGCAATGGAGATTATGATGGCTCTTAGTGAATTTCGCCCCATCTTTAATCCAATAATAATGCTTCGTACATACTTCAAATGTAAATTAATGTTATATTAAAATAGTTTAGTCAAAAAATATTATTTTAATAATCTGCCATAAAATCATGGCCTAATAAACAAATTAGCTCCCAAAGATAAATAGTTAAATTCATCACTGAAAATTTCAATCAATCAAATTAATCCCTAAAAAATAAAAGATTAATCATATTCGTCTTTCTGTTATTTGTTAATAAATTTTTCTAACATTTGGATCACATAAAATGTTAATAACACCATAAAAACTTGATTATTTGATTATAAAAATTGTTTAGAAAAAAATAATACACTTTTGCATGAATAATAGGAATAATTTTTCAATTTCTACACTCACGTTTATCGTATAAAATGATATTATTTTTGCTCAAACAACCCCTATAAATCAACACAATGTCATTTTTAAAGTATTGATATATCACTTAACGTTCTATGTGAACAATCATTAATTAAAAATTGTTAATTGAGTGACAGAATAATAAATATAATTAAGTTTTTAATTTTTAGGGACTAATTCATCTTTCGAGACTAATTTAAATATTAATCGTAAAATCATAATAGCAGAAATAATTATCTTTTACTTTGATTATGTGAATGATTATCTAAAAATACGTATTTGATTGAATGTTTTACTAAGTTAATGTATTAAAATTATATTTTTAGTATAAATAAAATATATAAATGTTTAGTTTTATATAAAAATATTTGATAGTCCATAGTTACTATAGACTAAATATTTGATATTCTTGGGGACTTTTGTTAATTTTGTGAAGTGATGTATTTGGAGCAGTTTCAAAATAATGCTAATTGGAGTTAAATATCAGAATGACCCTCGAAGTTTCACATTTTTATCAAATTGGCCCTTAAAATTTGGTTGTTATTAATTCGGTATCTCACTTTTGAGGGCGTGACTCCTGTTAGCCCTTCCGTCCATCTCTGTGAAATGCTAGCATACGTGGCCGTTAAGTCTGTCAAAGTGGACCCCATTTGTTCTGACGATTGTCCATGTAGGATGAGTGGTAGTTAAATGACGTGGCAAACATGAATCTTTGGCTCAATTTAGCCCCCGTGTGGCTTCAAATACAAATTGGGAACCCTAATTCCCAATTTCCATTGTCGTCATCTCCCCAAGGTTGTTGTGGATAGAAATTGCAGAAGAGGATGCAAGGGAACAACAGCCAAGGGTCAAGGAGCCATAGTTCGTGGGTTAGGACCTCATCCCGCGGCAGAGTTTCGAAGGTTCCGCAGTGGTGTGGGTGTGGGCTGCGCCCTGTGCTGCGGTGGTCCGGCACGGAACAGAACCCTGACAGGCCCTTCTATGGTTGCCCAAACTACAACGTGAGTGGTTTCAATTTGTTTTACTTCATTCTGTGTAATAATCACTTAATAATGGAAGAATATGTTGATGACAGACCTTTGGGCAGAGATGGTGTGGGCTTTTTTCTTGGGCAGATGGGGAAGAAGATGAGAGCATGGCATTGAGGGCACAATGTGATACAAAACCTGACCAAGTGAAGATGAATTTGGGGTTTAGGGTTAGCAAAATAGAGGCTGAGATTAGGGTTCTAAAATGCTGGGATTTAGGGTTGAGCTTGCTAGTAGTGCTGTGTTTTTGCATTATTGCATTGGATATGGACTAGGGATAGGTAAATGAGGAGTTGGGTCCCTATAATTTGTTAATTGTTATGAAGAAAAGGATTTCCATATCACTGCTGTCGGCACTAACTCATGTAATTGAACAAATGGTATGAAAGAAGGACTTCCTGTTTTGTGCATGTAATTTGTGCTCTGTTTTGTGCATGTATTTGGCAATTTATGTAATGTAAGGTGTGCTCTGTTTCGAGCTTCTATTTTGCAATTCATGTGAAAAGTATAAAATTGCAATGAAATAAGTAAAATTCTAGGGTGCTCAATGGATAATAATAACATAAACTTATAATTGATCACAAGTGAGCATTGATGTCTGAAGTTACATCATTACAAAATGTTAAACATAAACCAAAAGTAGCATCTACAACTTGTTCTTTAGCATAATAAAACCATTTGATGTCCAAAGCAGCATCCACAACATTTCAAAATGAAACACATAATGCAAGATAAGGTAATATGTCTAAAACATGAATCATTCTTCATTTCTTCCTAGGGGGTATGAATCTTGGAGTTGGCATTGTTCTGATGACCTCTCCCAACCTCTTCGTTGTTCGAGCACTTGCTCCCTGCATTGGGTCAATCTGAGTAGCTCTCCTTCTCAATGGAAGCTTATCAGGCCTTGTTTCAGGTGCTGCAACAGGGGCTTCCGGCTGAAAAAAGTAAACACAAGTTGGAACAAACTTGTCACAATATAGCTTACCACAATTCAAACAGTTCTATGCATTGACAGACAATTCTCAATTACCTCTTCCTCAACAAGTAGTGGTTGGGAATAATCTGGTTGTGTGATGTCAATTTCCTGCTCAGAGGAAGCTGCATTAGCTTGAGCATTGGAAGTGGTCCCTTTTTTTTTTTGCTGCTTCAGCTGCAGCTATTTTTGCACATGTGGCATCATCATTTTTTTTATGGATGCAGGTCATCTTTGTATGCCCCTTTTGTCCACAGTAACTGCAAGTGAATTCCCTATATTTCCTACTCAGTTTTGTGTCATCCTTCGGCTTTTTGCTCCCTGAAGGGCCTTCATCAGAATCCTTTCTCCTCTTCGTCTTTAAACAACCAGGCCTTCTCTTAACTGGTGGTGCAAGTGGCCGATTGTATTGAGACTTTTCCCAAAGTGGCTCTCCCGAAATAGGATACATTGCATGGCGATAGGTGGCTCTGTATGCCTCCATGGTTAGCCATTCGTGGCAATGGTCTTCAGGATTTATTCCTTTGTACATCAAGGCAGTACATGCATGGACGCAAGGCATGCCTACATCAAACACAGTTTCACAAACCAGTCAAATTAGTCATTTGTTTAATCTAATCTAACTTCACTTAATGCTTTATTCTAGTTTTAAAAGGGTTACCTGAAATCTGCCAAAATCTGCACACACAAACCTTCTTTCCTAAATCAACCGCCATGTCCATAGGGTCTCCTTGGATTTGAAACCTCTCATAGGGATCATCTTTAGCCCACACCACTCTATATTGATGGGCCTTTCTCATAATTTTTTGCAGACGGCTTTTCTGTATTGGGGCCAATTTTCCCACATGACTTGCCAGCTTCATCTTGTTTTTCGCAATGGACCTCATTGCAAACATCCGCACCTCCTCAAGTAAGGTGATAATTCCATTGTCTCTGTGTTCTTTGGTCCTGGAGTTGAAGACTTCACATGCGTTGTTACAGATGTTGTCATTTTTTGGCCCATGAGTGAAAAAAGCCCTGGTCCAAGCTGCCCTGGGCCACTTGTCCAGATAAGCCCACGCTTGTTCATTTTTTGTGCGAAGCAATGCCATCTTCTTCTCAAATAAAGCCCTTATTGTCTCCCTAGCACAGTCCCACAGCAAGCCCCTCAGTTCCAAATCCTTCCATTGCTTATTAAAGTTCCTCCATAAATGCCACACGCAGAATCTATGGGGAACTCCGGGCATGAGCTCTTGAACAGCAGGTATGAGACCCTTCACACAAAACCAAAAAAATTGAACTTCAGATCCTATGTTGTTTGTAGCAACACTAGTGTGCCAAATACAAAGCAAAATTCTAAACACTATTATTAAATGCAAGTCCATAGGAAATCAGTATGTGTAACCAGCATAGATAATTAATGAAATCAGCCTGTGTAATCAGCATAACTCAGCTTAAATCAGCATGTAATATTAAAAGTCATACTATACAAATCAAAGTATCGTGCATCAGAATGGCCCTCCAATTATAATTAATGAACTCAAAATGGCCCTCTAAATAATATAAGTGGACTACAAATAAACCATAAACAGGATCGAGTTAGAGGCTTTATTACCTTTTGCATGTTCGATAAGAAGCACGAACCATTCTGTGTGTAGTCACCAATGTCTTCCAGCAGCAGCTCGAGGAACCATTTCCAGTTTTGCTTGTTTTCCACGTCCACAATAGCCCAAGCGATGAGGTAGATGTGGTTGTTGGTGTCTTGCCCCACTGCCGAAAGCATTTGCCCGCCAAATTGGGTCTTCAAAAATGCCCCATCAAGCCCAATTAAAGGTCGACATCCAGCCTTGAAACCCTTTTTACATGCATTAAGGCATATGTACATTCTTTCAATCAGCACATCTCCATCTTGTAGGGGGATTACATCAACTTTAACCGTCGAGCCCGGATTAGTCTTCAGCAGGGTCTCCCCATAGTCTCTCACCTTCCCATACTGAGCAGCCACATCACCGAATATGACACTCCTTGCATCTGATAATGCCCTGCTCAATGATGCCTTGGGTAGGTCCAACTCACACTTTCTCTTGAAGTATGCCAAAACCTCTGAGTGCTTCAAATTAGGATAGTGTCTCAGCTTTCTTACCAGCTTTGAGGCTAGCCACTTCCTATTAGCATTATTGTTCTTGTTGACCCGCTCACATACATGATGGTTCTTAAATGTCTTAATCTGTCAGCATGTATTTTTTACATCGTTAGATGCAAATGCAACCCAAGGACAGCCTAGATCGTTCTTCATCTTACATATTACCCTACACCTACTACTCTCATTTCGCTTGAAAACAATTCTCCAAACCTATTGCAATGTAAACTCTCTTACCGCCTTCATGAAATCTCTCTTTGTTTTGAACTTCATCCCAACCTCAAGTCTAACCTTACCGAACTTGAGCCCTTCCTTGAAGACAGGCATGGCACTCTCAATATGATCATCCTCATCCTCAGAATTTGGTGGAGTTTTCATCTCAAGTGACTCCCATGAATCATTTCCATCAGAATGTGCATCATATGCTTTGTTTGCATCATCATCCCCAGCTGCATTTGTGTTATTCCCAAACACCTCCCCCATGTCAACATCTGAATCAGAATCTACCACCAAACCATCATCCTCCAACATTATTTCCTCCCTTGCCTTTTTCAAGTTAATGCCAGCTCCCTAGTTCCTCTTCCAATCCTTCTATCTAGCTTGGATAACAATGAAGTCATCCTCATCATCATCTTCACTAGATATTTCATCGGCCTTAAGAGTGTACATTTCATCCTCAGCACTATCATAGGAGTCACTGCCACTACTCCTATCATCCCCACCAATTGGGGCTTGCACAATCTTCTTGCCCTTCCTTGGACTCACTCTAGTAGCTGATCTAGTTTGGGGCTTGTTGGAGTTGGGCTTTTTCTGGGCTTATTGCTGGGCTGCACAGTCTTGGGCTTAGCAGGGTTGGGCTTGACGGATGTTGGTTTGGCAGAATTGGGCTTCACAGCATTGGGCTTCACAGTTTCGGGTTGGGTAAGTTTTGGCTTAGCAAATTTGGCAGATACACACTTCTGTAGAGCAGCATTGGCCTTGGGTAGTGTTGTGGTTTGTGAATTTTCTTTTGAAGAAATGGGTTGTGTTTTGGGTGGTGAATTGGGTTGTAAATTGGATGGTAAATTTGCATTGGCAGTGGGGGGTGGATCAACATCAGACTCTAAGTTAACATCAACCATAACAGGAGTTGGAATTTCAGCTTGGTCTGGCAAGGTGGAAGGAGGAAACTCAATCAAATCCAGGGATATCTCATCAACGGGATTGGGAACAGATACTCCATGTTCATAGTAGATGTGAATCCTTCGTCCGTTCCTTTCTGCGTAGAAGCACATCTCCAACAACTCAGCATCAGTGGCAAGAACCATCAGTCCTACGCTTAGAGGCCTACCAGGGACTAGCCAATAGCACTCTTCAATTTGGTCATACCTGATTTCTTTGTGGAAGTTTCTAATTGCAAAGACATCTAGGGTATCCACCTCTTGGTCCGCTTGTTCTGTGATTTCACCCATTTCGTACACCACGTCGCCATCATCCTTCGTCACCAGCTTTCCTCCGTGGTGATACACAAAGGTAGTCACCTCATCCATCTAAACCAAGACAAAGAAAACAGAATCACAATCATTAAACCTCATCAATCGAACATCAACAGAAACATTACCAACATGCAATCTACTTACATTGACATTAGCAGATAACAGATAACCCTAAATAAAAAAAAGAAAAGAAAAAAAATAAAACCCTAACGCAGAGGCCTTGTAATCGCAAGTAATGCTCGATCATTACCCACTCAAAAAGAGAATTGTGATGAACCCTAACCACTCTAGTAGCCATAAAAATAATGAGGATGCATTTCATGAACCAAATGATCAATAACAGATCATTCTATATGAAGAGTTTAGTTTCAGTAACTCACCTCATCAACGCAAGCTCGGCTTGTTGATGACTGCGATCGATCGAAGCCAACCCCCACACTTCAAATGCGGCTGAGCATCACCTCCGGCAAGGAGAAGAAGAAGTGAAGAATAGTGGAAGAAAAGAAGAAGCGAAGAAGACTTGAAGAGAAAGCGTCTTTGTATGTTGTGTTTTGATTTTTCAAACCATTTGAAAGAAAATTTTTTTTTTAACTATCTCAGGCACAAAAACGACGTCGTTTAGCACTATTCCAGCGTGGCAGACTTAACGGTCACGTATGCTAGCATTTCACAGAGATGGACGGAAGGGCTAACGGAAGTCACGCCCCCAAAAGTGGGGTACCGAATTGATAACAACCAAATTTTGAGGGCCATTTTGATAAAAACGTAAAATTTCGGGACCATTCTGATATTTAACTCATGATAATTGCTTTGATTTGCTCTCAAGTCTATATAGCTTTGCCCTTAGAAGCTTTGAAATCAAGAGGACATAAATTGTTTCAAACTTTCAATAATGACAAGTATTGCAATCTGATCCAGACTTCATGTTTCTTAAATTTTTGCCTATGCTTTTTGGTTTTTGGACATGAAATTTTTCCATGTTTAATTTTTTTTTTTTTTTGGGTTGACATGTAGGCATGTTTAAAGGCCAACATTAGCTAATCACATGGCACATGATTGTGCCATATTTTTGTGGGCTAAGCTTAGCTTAAAGACCAAAATTAACTACTCACATGATATATTTATGTGGGGCTAAGCTTATAGCCTTCAATTTTATTTGCTTTTTTGGTTGTTCCCTCTCACTTTTCCCCCCTTAATTTTTAGTTTTTTACTTTTTTTTTTGGTGACTAGCTTTTTTACATTTATTAGCACATAAAAAACACTTCAATAAAAACTTCAATTTTTTAATGATATTAAAATCATAACATATTAAATAAATTAAAAGGAGTGTATTTTATCTATTTTATTCACAAAGATATTTTAAATGCATATGAAAATTAATAAAGAAATTGATTTATATTATATTATGCTGGAATTCTATTGAAATAATTGAGAAATGAAGTGGAAAAGGAAATAGGAGAGCAAATCAAGTTGGAAGGGAGGTCTCAAAGAAGCTGTTAGAATGCAGAACTGTCTTAGAGATTCAAAATAAGAAAAAATGCAATAAGAATTTCATATCTCATGTAAAAATAAAAGATCAACCTCTTCTAAAGAAAAAAATGAGTAAAATAAAATAAAAACTTTTGAATTAAAATGGTAGAACTCACGTATAATTAATATAATATCAAATATTTCAATTAAGATGTTTTGTTAAACTGTAAAAAATTAAATTTTAACATAAAACAAAAAGATATTTTTGTGTGAGGAATATTATTAGAAATATAGTTATTTATATATTTTCTTTTATGAGCTTAATCTTTTGAAAAGAGTTTTTTATGACAATTATAAATTCAATAGTAATTAACCTCTTATTTTATTATTTTATCGGTATTTTTAGGTTAAGAATATGATCTAGAAATAAATAAATATTTTTTTTGTGATAAAAAAAAATAAATACTTTAAGTTTTTTTAAACATACTTTTTTTCACCCACTATGCTGGTGTTTATAATCACATTTAGCCATTTAGCCTATCTTAATTGGAATTTTTTTTCATGCTATCCTTTAGTTCAGTAGAATAGATATTATTCAGCTATTATAAAAATTTTAATTTACAATGAATTATGTTAAGTATACATTAAAATGATATTTGTTAAAAAAATTTTTTTTCATTATTCTGGATTCAAAATCCTTTATTTGTATTAAAATAAAAATATTAGGTATATATTAAAATTAGTCATTAGTATATAATATATATTAAAATATAAAATATATATCAAAATTAAATTAAATTACATATGTATTTATATATTAATACATAATGATTAATTTTAATGACTAATTTAAATGTGTGTAAATAAAATTTCTCATTTATAATTGGTTAATGAGTTCTAACCTATGACCTGAGATTCGAGCTCTAAATGAGTCGACTACTCTACTAATTAAACTAAATTGGTTAAGTTAATTGTAATTGAATTAGCATGTGAATGAATATAGAAATTACTTATACAATTATGGTATGTAAGATATAAATTGAATTGAATTGAATTGAACTGAAGTGTGAGAGCATGTCCACAGTTCACACTAGCATTTTCCAGCTACTCATTAGCGAAAAAGAAAACCAAGAGACAACACACACACATGGCGGTGCCCTTTCTTCTAACATCCAACCCAACTCAACCTTAGATTCTTTTCTTTTCTTTTCTAACCACTTTCAATTTCTTTAAATATTTTATTATTCAATGGAAAAATATAGAAATCCTACACTTTAGGAGCCTAGTCAATAGTCAATGTGATAACTTTTATATAATATAAATAATAACTTTTTTAATTTTAGATACTATTATTTCTTTGGTTTTTTAATATTGGTTTAATAGTATTAATCATATTTATTTATTTATTTATTTATTTTTTATTTTCTATATACTTTTTTCCATAACTATTATGCTATATACACAAATAAAATTTGTCCACAAATTTAACCATACAAACAGTTCACCCACTTGAGAATCCCGTCATTTTCATCATCTTCATCAAAATTCATATACCCAAAAGGTTTAAAGTTTAGAAAACAAGAAAAAGAATCAAACTTTACATTCAATTTGATCTGGGTCTTTTTTCTTCTTCTTCTTCTTCCATGACCATCAAATCAAATGCTGAAGCTCTTTAGAACATATCAGTGCTTCTATGCTTTCTTTCTCCTCATCTCTGTACTTGTGTCTGTGTTCACTGGTATGTATGATTCTCACTCTTATCAAATCAATTTCATGAAAAAAATGAAAGGAAAAAGTTGAATTTTTTTTAATGGGTTTTGCTCCTTTTCATTTTTCTTTTAATTTTTTTTAAAAGAATTTGGGTTGTGTTTGTTTGTTTGTTGTAAGGTTTTGTTTGGTGGGTGCTTGATTTAAGTTAGATCTGAGAGCAAATTAGAATCATGATTTCAGTTTTGGATGCTAAGGCAATTCATGGTTTTATTTTATGAGCTTAATTATGATTAGTTGGTTAATTGATTATGATGATGGCCATTATTTTTGTTATTGCTTTTGTGGAAAGAAAAGTAGGAAGTAATGCCAAATGATTTAACTTGTTAGTTCAGAGTCTCTTCTGGGTGTTATATGCCTTTGGTCCCTTTTGCTTTTGTGGGTTATGCTCCTTTTTTATATGTACCTATATGTGCTGAATTTAATTGGTGATTATTGCAGGGTAGTTCATGATATGCTGTTCTGACTTTGATTGCTACTATAACATCACTAACATGACAGCATTTTTTACTTGGAACTGAGGCAAGTTTAGTTTAAGGTGATTTTTTTCTAATTAGGATTCAAATTTATGTGTTTGGTGTTGTTTCTGTAGAATTGATTTTGATGCATGTGTTGTGATGCTGATGGTAACTCTTTGTATTCGGTTTCATTAATTGCATTCCACTTGCCTACCAATATTATATATGATGGTTAACAGCATAATTTGATTTAAAATGCGGATCTGAGACTTTGCCATTTAAAGTATACTCTTTATTGTGTTTGTCTTTATATACATACTAATTTCAAACCTTCTGGCCTTTTTCGGAAAATCTTTCAGAAGACTATTCTTTTTGGCACTAGTTGATAAATCAGTAGTTTAGATCTTGAATCTTAGTGTAACGGCAATGATCATGCATTCGGCTACATTGTCGATAAGTCATTGTGTTTAAGTTTTGTTGATATTATTCTGTGTTCGGTTCGATTCCTGAATTCTCTTTACATGCTATTTGATTTTCAGAATTTAGATCATTATATAGAAAAGGATGGCATTGACTGCAGCTGAGCTAGTCCACGCCGCAACGAGTGACAAGCTGACTGAAACTGATTGGACAAAGAATATTGAAATATGCGAATTAGTTGCTCAGGATCCAAGGTATGCACAAAGATTTAATCTCTTATGTGATGACATTTCTTCACGAATACATTGAGAAATTAATATTTGGTTGATACTAATTGAATCACATGAAACTGAATCACATAGTTTTATTCTACACAAATGTTATTACTGATTATTATTATTCATCAATCATAGCTCTTTTTGGTTGCAACTAAAAATGTGTTCAATTTTTTCATATACTTGCAATTTAACTTATGTTCATCATGATTCTTGCTCCCTATTGTCCCTCTGAGCTGAGCTTTATTCATCTTATTATGATAGATTGATCACGAACTCACAATAATCTCAATTGTGTTATTGTAATTACCCATCATCTTTTGAATATGCAGGCAAGCTAGAGATGTTGTTAAATCTATCAAAAAGCGATTGGGTAGTAAACACCACAATACTCAACTTTTTGCTGTCATGGTGAGTATAATGACTTATGAATTTGCTTATTCATAATTTTTTAATGGAATTACTTGTAACCGATACTCAAGTAACGAGATAGTTTTGATGCCAACTAGTTTCTAGTGTATCGGACATAGAGATTTGTTGAATATTTACACGACTTTCTTTGTGTTCTATGTTGTCCTGATAAATCATCTTCCGTCTAATGATTTTCTAGCTGCTGGAGATGTTGATGAACAATGTTGGAGAGCATATCCATGAGCAAGTTATTGATACCGGAATACTCCCTATTCTCGTGAAAATTGTGAAGAAGAAGGTAAGTTTTCTCCATTGACTTCTTTTTCATTAGCTATGTTATTCTTATTTTCCATAGCCTTGTTTCTTATTTCATCATTTTTCAATGGTGGTGCAGACAGATTTTCCTGTGAGGGAGCGAATATTTCTCCTACTCGATGCTAAACAGACATCCCTTGGTGGTGCTTCCGGAAAGTTTCCACAGTATTACAATGCATATTATGAGTTGGTGGTGAGATATATGACCCGGATCCCCTCGATATTCTAATGCTAGAATCTTGATTCATTTGATTCATAGTTTGTAGTCAAGATTCATTCATGGGCAAAGTAAAAAGTGATGCAATTTCAATTATATGATTCCAAATATACAGTGCATACTAATCAATTTAGTCAGCAACTGAATCTTTCCTTAGTGCTACATGCACATGCTCCATTACGGTTATAATGACCGGTTCATATGGTAGTTGGTTGAAGTGAAAGATACTCATACTCCTTAGCTAATGGTCTCGGATACAAGTCTCGAGTATGGTAAAATCGGTGTTGGGAGGTTTTTGTTTCAAATAATTTTTTTCTAAGGTATTTGTTGCTGGAATTGTAGATAGCTGCAAGCTAAGATACTTGTTTCAACACTAATCATTGTATGTCCTTCACTCCTTCCTATGCAAAATATATGGCCAAGTTCATTCGTGACATTCAGTTTGTACTTGTTTTCAGAGTGCCGGAGTGCAATTTCCTCAAAGGGCTGAAGTAGTCCAATCAAATAATCGTAATTCACAGCCTAATGGGACTAATAATGTGCCAAACAGGGAGCAGCCATTGC
>JASCZI010060807.1:0-14362 GCA_036250425.1 Stylosanthes scabra | reverse complement strand
GATGGTAGCCCTTCGAAAAGAGGTCCCAACTACCTCCCTTGGAGAGATATACCAGATAGCCTTGGCGGCACTTGATAAACTCTGTGAAACCCAGAATATGTTCAAGAAATTACAGAAGCGTTCCCAGAAGCTCAAAGGTGCTTGCAACAAGTCTTATCTGCAGATCAAGTAAAGACAAGGATTCATGTGATTGCAGTAACAAGAAGAAGCATCACTTCAGAAAATCAAGTCAATCCTTCCAATCTAAGTCTAATTTCCCTAGACGAAAGAAAGGAAGAAGGAGATACTTCAAGAGGAGAAGTTTCAGGAGCAAAAAGACCAACAAATGCTTTCTCTGCGGCCAAACTGGTCACTTTGCAAAAAATTGTCCCAAGAAGAAGTCTAAAAAAGAGGTAAAAATGTTGCAATCCTTACAAGATGCAATCTCTCTACAGGACGATGATGATTTTGAAGATATCCTCGAAGAACAATCTCAGAAAGATGCAGACACTCAGTATGTCTTGCACATGTCTGATTCTGATACCTGTTCTGACCGGACTGATGATGAAGATGAGTACAGACCGATCCATGCAGTCACTACCATACTGCCCCAGAAATGGATAACCTAGGAAGAAATGGGACACCTGGGATCAATAGGTTTGAAACAGATTGATAATAGACCTAGACCTCATTTCAATCTCAAAGTGAAAGCATCCAAGTATGATCGACCAGTAAAAGCTGTTGCGTTTTTAGATACTGGTTCTTGTGCTACAATTGTCAAACCACATATGCTTCCTTCAGAAGTTTGGATTCCTTTCAACAAGAAGTTCACTACAATCAACCAGGAGGTTTTCACTATAAGCCTTATCTCAAAAGAAAATGTTGGCTTACAGCTCTTTCCAGAAGTGACAACCTGGATAAGAGTTTTAGGAAGCGACCTCCTTGATAAAAATGTCCTCTTTGGATATGATGCGTACTACAGAACGAAAGGAGTTTCAATTTGGCCTGATGGACTGAAATACAAGAAGCAATTCTTGTCATTCTCAAATCCTATGAGTATTTCAGAATAATAATAATAATAATAATAATAATAATAATAATAATAAGATTTTATATGAAAGTGATTAATGTAATTGCTTTTACAGGAATCTTAATCTGTTATGTTTTTGGAGTGTGGGAAGAGGCATAATTCGTTGCCATTGGATTTGTACAAAGGCCAAAAGAAAAATATGAGACCTCGTTTGTGATTCTCATGAATTAATCATTGTTAGAAGCTATTAATCTAATAATGATCATGTGTATGGAAAAATTAAATTACGTTTTATTTTTATTTTAGTTTATAAATTTAAGTTTAGAAAACAAGTTTAATGTGGTCTTCATTGCATTTTAAAAGTAATTATAATATCATCGTTTTTTTATCAAAACTTTCTCTTAAATAATAAACAAGTTACGAATTTAGCTACTTATTAACACATTATTATTATTATTATTATTATTATTATTATTATTATTATGTGAAAAAGCATAAAAATCAACAACTTTAGTTTATATTTAATTTAACCAATAATTTTAACCAGCAGTATAATAGAGTATTTTTAGGCAATACGTTTACATATTATTCACAAAAAATAATAAATTATACAAACCTTTTATACTGTATTATTATTATTATTATTATTATTATTATTATTATTATTATTATTATTATTATTATTATTATTATTATTATTATGAAGATAATCAAATTTGACAATTTAAAATTGTAAGAAAAACTTATGTGAAATTAAAAAGTCAATGTAAAAAAAGCGTTGACTAATATGGTAATCATAAAGAAAAATCTTAAACTAAATTTAGAGTTGTTACTGAGATAATTAAATTTGGCAATTTATCTAAAAACTAGTAGTGTTTAACATTATAAATTAGATAATAAATTAAATACAACAATATATAAGAAATAACTTATCGAATTTTATATGATATTATCGCTTTGATAATGTAATCAATATAATAAAGATATTATCATGAAACTTAATTGTGAAACATAGGGTTTCTCCTCAATCTTTCTCTTCTCTCTCTTATTATCTCTCCCCTCTCTATCTTCTTCTCACTATCCATTGCTCTATCTCCTTTTCTCTCTGCCATTCTCTTTCCCTCGCTTCTGCCATATCTCACTCACTCTCCTTTGCTCCCTCCCTTTTTTTCTCTCCTTCTTTATTTCTCCTTTTCTCTTCTTGGCTCCTTCCCTCTCTCCCTATTTCTTTTCTTTTTCTCTCTCCCTCCTTCTCTCTCTTTCACTCCCCCTTTCTCACCACTTCTTTGTCTTCCTTCTTCTCTGACTTTCTTTCCATTGTTCCCTGCCTCTCCTCCTCTTTCACTAATTACCTCTCATTTTCTCTCTCTAACTATCTCCATCACGTCAATATATTGATTCAAATTTATTACATACTCGTGATTCAAATTTATCATATTCTCTTAACCACTATATGTATTTTTCCTACCTTCAAATTTTGAAAACAAAATATAATAGTGATTAAATTATTTAATAAGTAGTAAACTTACATCTTCATCGAGCCAAATCATTTCGATTGTGTATGACAGTGAAAAACTTCCATAACCTGACGATGTCCACAATCATATCATTTGTGACGCATGAGGCCAAATACGAAACATATGATATCTCTCCTTTCTCCTCTCTCTATTTATTTCCTTATCTCTCCCTCTTTTCCTTTCTCTTCCTCTCCCCTTCCTCACTCCCTCTCTTTCTATCTCCCTCTCTCTCTTTTCCTAACTCTCTCTCCCTCGCCCCTCTATCTCTCCCTAATTCCCTCCTCCTCTCTCTTTCTCCCACTCTCTCTCCCTCCCCTATCTCTCTTTCTCTCTGCCTCTATTTCTATCTCTCTCCCTTGCTCTCCCCCTCACTCATTTTCCTACCTCTCTCTCCCACTCTCCTTTTCTCGCTCACTCACTTTCTCCCTTTCTCTTTCTCCCTTCCTCCCCTACTACCTCTCTCTACCTCTACCTCTCCCTCCTTCATTCTCTCTCTCTTTTCTGCTCTCTCCATTTCTTTCTCACCTTCTCTATAAATATATAAATTTTCTCGATATAATGTAATTATTATCACTATTATGTTTTAGTAATTTTAAAAAACTCAGGCAAATTTAGCTTACTAGTCTGCCAATCTATCAATCTGTTAGAGTATAAGAGGATTCTAGGATTGCTTGAATAGGCGGTACAGAGCAATAAAAATAAAAATAAATCATTTTATAGTTAAATCAACAATCATATCTTATATTTGAAATTTTAAATTTTAAATACGATTATTTAAAAAATAAATATACAAAAAATTAATCTAAAATTATTCAACAATTGTATAAAAATAAAAATTTATCATTTAGTTAAAAAATAAATAATTTTAAAATTATCTTAACAACTGTATCTTATATTTTAAATTTAAAATTTTAAATCCAATTAATTATGACAATTAAAAATAATTAAAAAATAAAAATTTTAATGACGATAATTAAGCACTTAGCACCCTAAAATCAATCTCTGCACTTAGCTAGCACCCTAAAATCAATCTCTAGCTGTGACATTTTAAAATTATTTTAGTGAAATATCACAATTAAAATTTTTTCAAAAAAATACAAATACATGTTTTTTTTTTGTCTATAAATACACGTTAAAATTTCATTAACGTATATATTTACAATTTTAAATTTAAAATTCAAATTAAATTTATTTTAGTCATGATTAACAAATTCTTTAATGAAATTAAAATTAAAAATAATAATAAATCATCTTTATGTCTAAACTCTTTAATATAATAATGATTAAAAAAATTAAAATTTAAGTTAGGAAGTGAAAAATAAGGACAAAGATAATAATTAAATTTTAAACATAGTTAAATATCACAATTACAATTAAAATAATTAAAAAAATAAATATCTTAATGATGACATTTAAACATTTAGATCTCTAAATTCATGAAATCCAAATTATTATTTCATGATAGATAATAATGCATAGTGGATACTTAAACAATTACTATTTAATAAAAAAAATTAGAGCCACATCCAAAATAATAACAAAATTAGAGAAGAATTGAACAAATAGAGACATACCCATTAGTCACCAGGGAATACAATCTTATAGATTTCAATTAAATTTGCAATATTCAAATTCAAATTGTTTCAATCAATTTAAAATTTATATTAAAATTATTTCAATGGATTGTTTTTAGGTATATTATTTGAATCATTTAAAATTTTAAATTCACAAATCAATTTAATTTTAAACATATCAATTAATTGTTTTAAAATTTTTAGTACAATAGTAAGCATATTACTTGAATTAATTTAAAATTTTTTAATTCATATATTAAAATTGTTTTAGTAAAATATCACAATTAAAAATAATTAAAAATAAAAATTTTAATGAGCACTTCTAATTAAATTTTAAATTCATTAAAAATATATAAAAATTTATTATGTTTACAATTTTAAGTTTTAAATTCAAATAAAAATTACTTTAGTTACGATTTTAAATTCAAATTAAAATTATGTTAGTTACGATTAACGAACTCTTTAAAATAATAATCATAAAAAAGAATAAAAAATTTTAGATAGAAGATAATGGCATAGATAACAACTAAATTTTAAATCAAATTAATTATGCTAATTAAAAATAATTGAAAAATAAATTTTTTAATTACAACATCTAAATATTTAACCTCCCTAAATTCGCTCTCTAGCCGCCATATTAGCAATTGAGTTTCCTAATTGTATACTATTAAGATTAAGATTAAGATAAAAATTTATTGACCAATGAAGGATATGAGTAAGTGAGGCACTTGATCCCACGCGGTTGGCCGTGGCCGACATGGTAGCACCGTCGCAGCATTGTCATTGCACATTTGCACCATTATTGCTCACTGAAATTTCAGAGTGACTTTAGTGCTCACTGAATTTAGGATTATCACATGTGTATATCAAAATTTTGTCACTAAAATTTAATTTGATAAATTTTTTAAAGAAATGCTTGATGATACGAATTTATATCAATTGGTACAGAGAGTTATACAAAAATCAGATAGAAAAGAGAGAATAATCCCGAAGATTAACATCAAATAGGGGAAATTAAACTTCATTCGATTTAAATTTGTCAAATTATTACAATGCACTACTATTTATACTATTTATAGTGTAATTATCTAAGTGGCCCTAGTCCAATATTAATTCTAACATTTGAGTTTTTTAAAAGCACAAATATTTTATTTTGTGTTTGATAAATTAAAATGACGATGTATTTATACTTACAATTTTTAAAAAATAGGATATTTTTCAAAATGAAATCGTTGCATTTTTTATACAGGGACTTGTCATATTTTTCCATGTGGCTGTTAATGGATGCGTTGGAGACGCAACCATCCAGATCAACAACAAACGTTAGGCTGAAACGGCCTGGGAAAAACTTGAGGAATTGATTTGTATATTTTTAATTCTCACGGACTAAATTGTGATGTCCAAAATTCTCAAGACTAAATTAGGGTATTACTTTTTTCTTTATTGTTTTGGCTCTGTTTAGTTTTGTACATGACAACTCTTTATAATTGATTTTTGCATGCTCTTATAGCCACATTTAAGGCATACTCAAGAAAATCCACCACAATCAATTTTATTTTCATATAACTTCCAAATATTAAATATTATTACATATAGAAACTTGAGTTACCATATAAACTTTTATCACTTTCCATGCTGGCTGAAATGTGAAGGCAAAAACTCAGCATCCATTAAGACCCCAAAGTAAACATCATAGATGGTAAAATAAGGTGGTAATGACGGAAAATGCCTAATATAAAGGAAGAAAATTGGGGAAAAGGGAATAAATGTGAAAAGCACAAAAAATACATCTCCTTTGTTCACTTATAAGTAGGGCTATTTCAATTTAGTTTTCAAAGCATCTAAAACCAAAAGAGATAAAAAAAAAAAATGGTGTTATTGTTAACTGTATGCATTGTGTGGTTTTATAAGTTGCTTTTGATTTCTGTATCGGCTGCAGGAGTATCATTTCCGTCATTTTCAGCTATATTTGTGTTTGGAGATTCATTAGTGGATAATGGAAACAACAATTACCTAATTTCTTCTGCAAAAGCCAATTTTATACCACATGACATTGATACATCATGGGGTCTAACTGGGAGATTTTCAAATGGAAAAATGCTTGTGAATCTGCTAGATATGTAACATGCTTCCCAATTTTTGTTACAATTACCAAAACAAAAATATTTTTGCATTGAACAAAATAATTTTATAGGTGAATTACTTGGCCATCCATATCTTCCATCTTTTGCAACTACTCAAGTACAAGCCAGGAATATTACTTGGGAAGTAAACTACGTTTCTACTGCTGCTGGGATATTTGATGAGACAGAAAAAACTCTGGTAACCTTGTGCTAATCAATTTTATTATTTTCTTGAAAAATGTTATGTTACAACATTTTCCTTGTTTACCAATTCTCTGACTTTTCACACGAAATGAATCCTTTCATATGAATTTTATTTGTGAAAGTTTAAATTTCTAGAGCTATCTAAAAACATTTTTTCTCTCCCCATCACCCCTCGTCATGATGTGTCAATGTAAAAATTTTATATAAGAGTATGTCCATATTATAACTAAAGGAAAAACTAAACAGGTACAACGCTTACTTTCAAGGAATAGGTGCAGAATTTTCAAACAACCATAAATCAGCTCAAGGCAACAATGGATGACATGGAGTTGAGTCAGTATTTGATGAAGTCATTGGCATTAGTAAATCATGGGAGCAATGACTCCTTAAACAATTATCTCTTTTTAGGATTATATTCATCGAGTTTTCTATATGACCTAAAAACGTATGTTGATATACTCATAAAATAATACAAAACTCACATTCTGGTAAATTTTAGAATGCATCTTCTTATAAGAAAGATGTTTAATTATTTTGTTAGCTTTTATATTTATAACTGAGTCCTTTTAAATAAATTTTTTAAAGTGAATATTCTTGGATTATGTCTTTTTTTTCTTTTTTTATAAAGAAGAAAGTCTAGATAACCAACATTTTGATAACCAATATTAACCAATAAATCTAAAATACTACTATTTGTTTGGGTTTCATCTTTTACGAATTGTGTTTTTCTTATTTTATTAGGCTTTTATCTCTTATTGATTATCATTAGCAAAAAATTTATTAATTACTTAAAAACTAAGTACTAATAAAGAGCTAATTAGAAAATTGTATCTAGTATTGGAACCAAATTACAAAAATTATAATTACTTAATTGAAAACTTAGTGAAATTATATAAATTAAAAAAACTAGGAGATATATTGAAATTATTAAAATAGTGTCTTACTCAAGAAAACAAAACCTTAACCCTTGGAAGGTGCTAATATTCTGCAGAGTTTACATCATTTGGGGTTGAGAAAGTTCTTATTAGCTACGATTGGACCACTCGGATGCATACCGAAACAAATATCGAGAGGCCTTTTCCCTACAGGAGCATGCAGGGATGAAATTAACGCGATGGTTATTTTATTTAATGATAGATTGAAATTTTTGGTTGACGAATTGAACACATTCCTCAATTTTTGTTTATGGCAACACTTTTGAAGCTCTCATGCATATTATACAAGACCCAATTGCTTATGGTAAGAAATTAAAGAATTAGCTCTCTCTCTTCTGAAGTTGAGATTTGAGTGGTTAACCAATTTAAAATAAAATAAAAAAAAAAAACAATTTTGGTTGTTGTACACATAAATATTATTTTATTGTATCGAATTCAATCTCAATTGGACATTTAAATCTCTAATTCTATCCGTCTAATGATCGGTTTGGTTTTTTGATGATTTTTTTTTTTTTTCATTTACAGGTTTCGTTACTAGTAATAGAGCATGCTGTGTGGCATTGGAAGGTTTAAAGGAAGGGTAAGTTGCTTACCATATGCCATACCATGTAGAAATAGAGACCAATATGTGTTCTGGGATGCCTTTCATCCCTCAGAAGCTGTGGACAGAATTCTTGCTTTAAGGATATTCAATGGATCAACCTCTTATTGCTACCCAATTAATGTGTCACAGATGACAATAATGTTCTAGCTACCACTCTATATATACGTATATATCTCTATGGACAAACTATAACTTCATTTGGTATACCATGAAAATGGATCACATACATTCTTGTATTAACAATTCTTATTGAACGAATTTAGAGGGTAATATTTATCTGTTATTGAAAATATGGTCACAATCTTCATTTCTTATGCTTGATAATGAAACACAGACTAAATTAACAAGTAATACATTCTCTAAAACTAAATTTATCATATCAAATCAAATAAGTTTATAATAATCAAAGAGTTTAATTTTGATGCACTGACAAGGTAAAGAGTTTTACACAATCATCTAATTAGATTCATGTATTTATATGACTTTAGAAGTAATGGATTTGAAAATTAATTGCTTTTGATGATGTGGTAATACCTAATTGAATACATGTGTAAAACTCTTTTACACTGACGGTGGATGAAAATTAAATTCATAATAAATAAATAATTTTTTAATAACAAAGTGATGTATCTATCTATCCAATGCATTCTGCTGTAGAAATAATTTCCATTTGTTTCTACATATTTTGTATTAGATTGTAATATAAATAAATGGTAACTATCAACTAACTATGTTATATCATTCCTTGCAATAATATTATATATTGTTTAATTTGTAATTGATTGAAAATATATGTAAAAATAGTAAAATACACTGTTGTACTTTATAATTTATACTTTTTAAAGTAGATTTTGAATTATTAAATTAAATAAAAAAGGGAAAATAGTATGAGGCCATACTTGCCGTGTAACCCAAGACAGGATATAATGCGTTGCCGGCAAATCACAAAAAAATTCAAGTAGTACTCACCATTCTCAAGTTCCCTCTCATTTTTTTATTTTCTATTATATTTCAAATAATCTATTTTTTATTATTTTAAATAAAATTTTATTTTCTATTATTTTAAATAATAAAATGATTAATTTTTACATAGGTTTTTATATACTTATATTTTAGCAATCCAACAACAGCTTTATGACTAACTTCATACTTCATAGCTTGTTCATAAATGCTTTATTTTACTATGGTGCACTCTGCTACAATTACTTGTTTCTTATAATTGCCAATCAGATTTCTCACTTAGACATTTCTATGTTTGGAGCTTATGAATCTTCATGTATTTATTCCGTTAGGCTGCTGTAAAGAGAAACCTTGTGGGGTTAAAGGGTCTCAATTGCCAATTACGCCTTTAATGGAGTCAAACATGTAATATTTTTCCTTTTTTCTGCTAGGAGGTATCTTAGGCTTGACTGGCTCAACTTCATTCTTTATGCCGTATTGAGTGCTTTTTTTTGAGAGTTTGACGTGGTTACATCCCCTTCTACGTACATATCGTCCATAAAGTTCGAACCTAAAACTAGATATATAAGTAACTCAATCCACTTACCAATTGTGTTAGAAAACGTGGTTAATATTTTATTTTTTAATCGACGGAAGTTTTGGTTAGTCATTACTCATCAGTGATCACATGATTTATAACATAGTACTATCACCGCTTACCATAATTAATTTAAACTCTTGACTAAAATAACAATCTTATTTTATCGCTAGCTATTGACATACATAGTTACTTCCATGTAAAAAAAATAAATGATTGTACCTAATCAATAAAAATTCAATCTATATCCATTAATATATTAATTTAAATATTTTATTTTTTTAAATTTTAAATGTTATGTTTTTAACAAAAATATAAATTTGGCTTATTGTTAAATATTTTTTATTTATTACTAGTATGAATGAAAAGAAGCGTGAATGATACCGTTGGGCTGTGTACACTTGCAGGTCGTTCTTAAGGCCCACTCTCATTTTGATATCCAACAGCACCGTTATATCCGGACATTGGACCCACATTATTGGGCCCAACAGGCCCATATTCCAAGTTGTCACAGCCTGTCCCCCTCTTTTTCTCGTTTCTTTATAAGTCGCTTCTCCCCACTGCTACCTCACCCTTCACAGTTCACACCACTATCCCCCTTCTCTCTCTCTACTTAGTTTGAATTTGAGTTTGTTGTAACTGTCAATTTCATTTTCATTTACACAGCTTAAAATTGAACTGAGCCATGGCAGAGGAAGCTCCAGTGACATCACCACCACCACCACAAGAGGAAGCAGTGTTGCATGTAGACCACTCCACCGTCACCACCACCACCACCACTACCACCGCCATTGCTGAGAAAGAGCATGCTGTTGAAGATGAAAAGAAAGAGAACGAAAAAGAAAAAGAAGAAGAAGCTTCTGTAGCTGCAAATACAAACACTACTGGTGGCGGCGAGGATTCAAAAGCAAGTGATGATGAGAAGGTTCCAGAATCAGGTTCGTTCAAGGAAGAGAGCACGAAGGTTTCTGAACTTCCTGAGAATCAGAAGAAGGCACTTCAAGAACTCAAAACCTTAATCCAAACTGCACTCAACAACCACGAATTCTCTTCTGCACCAAAACAAGAAGAAAAGCATGCACCAGTAGAAAAGGAAAAGGAAAAAGAAGAAAACAAGAAGGAAGAAGAACAAGAAGAAGCAGAGAAAAACCCTCTAATTGAAGAGAATAAGAATTCATCGGAAGAAAAAGAACCTGCTGTTGATGATGACGGAGCAAAAACCGTTGAGGCCATTGAAGAAACCGTCATAGCCGTTTCAGAACCAGCTCCCAAGAAGGACGAGGAGGAGGAGGAGGAGGCGCAACGAAAGGAAAGAGAGACTAATTCGACTAATTCGCCGGAAGAAGTCTCAATCTGGGGAGTGCCGCTGCTCGCCGACGAAAGATCCGACGTGATCCTCTTGAAGTTCCTCCGGGCGCGTGACTTCAGAGTAAAAGAGTCCTTGGCCATGATCAAGAACACGATCAAGTGGCGAAAGGAGTTCAAGATCGACGAGTTAGTCGAAGAAGAAGAAGATATTTACAGCAACACAATGGATCTTGAAAAGGCTGTGTACATGCAAGGGTATGACAAAGAAGGGCACCCGGTTTGTTACAACATCTATGGAGAGTTCCAGAACAAGGATGTGTATAAGAAGGCATTCTCAGATGAGGAGAAGAGGGAGAGGTTCTTGAAATGGAGGATTAAGTTCCTTGAGAGGAGTATTAGGAAGCTTGATTTTTGGCCTGGTGGGATATCCACCATTGTTCAGGTTAATGATCTTAAAAATTCACCTGGTCCTGCTAAGTGGGAACTTAGACAAGCTACCAAACAAGCCCTTCAATTGCTTCAGGATAATTACCCTGAATTCGTTGCCAAACAGGTATATACATACATACACCATTGCTCTTCTTAATTTTTTATTTATTTTAATTCTTAATCATAATAATTGTATATATATGCCTAACAAAAAAGAGCAAATAAATCTCTTACTCTGGTATATACACAAAATTATTCATATAGAATTGCTTTAGAATACAAAAAATATATAAACAAATGGAAGCCTATCAGGTATTCCATGGTATGGATATTTCACTACTTTTAGCCCGTTGATCTTAACACTGATATCATGGAATACCTAATATGCTTCCTAAACAAATACATACGAACTAATTTGGTAACTGACTTTAGAATTTTGATTTACTAGCTCTATGATCGATTCAATCACATCGTAAATGAAAACAGTAGTTATTTTTGCTGGTAGTGAGTTAGTGTTAAACTGTTTTCGGACGACAATACATCTAAATTAAATTCTTTTTTTTTACCCTAGAGCTAGAGTTATATCTTCTTTTTTTTTTTTTTTTAAATATGATCAATATGTATGTTTCTACTTTGTAGGTGTTTATCAATGTGCCATGGTGGTATTTGGCAGTGAACAGGATGATAAGTCCATTTCTGACACAGAGAACAAAGAGCAAGTTTGTGTTTGCTGGTCCTTCCAAAACAGCTGAGACCCTTTTAAGGTGGAATCCATAATCCATAATAAATAAAAGATTATTCAATCCTTGCCTTCTTTCCTTAGTTTCTATAGTTTTGCTATGTTTGTGTATGTGTTTTAGTTTTTCTTTTTTTAAAACATTATTTTCAGATACATTGGAGCTGAGCAACTTCCGGTGAAGTATGGAGGGCTAAGCAAAGATGGGAAATTCGGAAATAACGATGCAGTTACTGAGATAACAGTGAGGCCAGCAGCTAAACATACTGTAGAGTTTCCAGTTACTGAGGTGGGTCTCATGCTGCATTATTGTCCTTTCTTTCTCTGTCTTTAGTTTTTCCATTCAGAAATCAGAAATGAGAATCCAAAGCATTGTACCATTGGAATGCGTAACCCCTCTTGGCCTAGGATTCCTCTTTTCTCAATACTTTTATGCTCAAACATCTTTTGTGCATAACACAACTTGTTAGAATTAAACCTCTCAGTGATTTCTGAGATTAACAGCACATGGTAAAACAATTTCTAAGATTCTAATTGCACCAATTGCGCAACTTGTTTATCTTTTGCATTTAATCCCTCTTCAGATTCAAAGATCTTGTTTGTGAATCTTTTGTGAATTTGTATTCTTGGTTCTCATATTTTATGCAACAAAGGATGCAGACAGAGCAGGCCCATGCTCTGGGAACAAAAAAGTGTAAAGCAATATAGTCATTTAATATAGTAAGCATAGGATTTGGAATCATGGGAAATACAATAATCTTCTTTTATTATCTTTTTGTGGCTGTATTAGACGGCATTAATTAGGTGTTTTTTATTGTTAGCTAGTCCTAAATAATAATATTCCCTTGTCTATAAAATAAACTTATTCCCTAATGCTAATTAGTTATGTGATGGGACCTAGCTATGTGATGGGATACTATTAATTAGTTATGTTGATAAAATAATTAAATCACCTCCAATATAACAAACTTTGTCATGTATTATTACTAACTAAGAAAAATTTAATGTTGGATCAGGATCATTCAGCATTTAAACTAATCATTTAGTTTTATATTAAACTCATAAAAGACAATACACTAGAGGACACAGGCAGCATGTATTGTTCAAGTATAGGAATAATAGTCCAAAATAATAATATATAATAATAATTTTACAGGACAGATTTGTAGCAGTTGTACCAAGATAATCCAATGGTTAACATAATTTTACATTAGTATTATTATTAATTAAGTTTAACTTGGAATTTTGTTTTTAAAAAAAATGCAGAATTGTGTATTATCTTGGGAGCTGAGAGTAATAGGTTGGGATATAAGCTATGGTGCTGAATTTGTGCCAAACTCAGAAGGAAGCTACACAGTAATAATTCAAAAAGCTAGAAAGGTTGCAGCATCAGAAGAACCTGTTCTTTGCAACAGTTACAAGATTGGTGAACCTGGCAAAGTGGTTCTCACCATTGACAATCAAAGCTCCAAGAAGAAGAAGCTCTTGTACCGCTTGAAGACCAAATCTGAATGAGAACAAACTTTGCACCTCTTTTTATATGAATGAATAGAGAAAGTGTCACTTTCATATTTTGATCATTAATCATCTGTTTTCCTTTTTCTTTTTCCCTTTCCTTTTTTTCATTATTTCTATGGAGAGACATATATTAATTATATGTGTAAATTTTGATTTAATTTTATGTAAATTTTGGTGGGGTCTATTTAATTTTGTGATGGCTGTGTTAGTTTTATATATATAATTTCATCAGAAGGCCCCATGTGTTGTGTGAATTCACAAATTATTAATACTATTATTTAGACATTAAAGGGTCCATAACTTATTCAATGTTTCACCACAACAGTGTGCATGCTTTAAGTCTTTAACTTTCTTCTTTTGCACCGAAAACCCACTCATTACTTATCTGGTGTTTCCAAACACACTTTTGAGCCTTTTGAGACAATAACATCATTTTAGACCAACAACAAGACTTTGCCTTGATTAATTGAGAATATGTTTGGAAGCAATTATCAACAAGTTAGGAACTAGGAAGACCATTGTTTGTCAATTGTGAATGGTATGGGTTAATTCTTGGATAAGCATTAACTTTTCGAGGTTCAAATTAATGATTACTCCATTTAGGAGTGTTTATTATTGAGTAATGATTGTAACTTAACAATTAACAATTATAATTGGATGTAAATAACATTTGTAGTTATATATTTTTCACATCTAATATTATGCTATCAATTTTTTTTCTTATTTTAAGTGACGAGGGATATTTGAAAAATCAATCATGCTACTTCTATACTAAAAATCAACCACCAATTAATAGTTACATCTAGAAATATATATATATATATATATATATATATATATATATATATATATATATATATATATATAT
>JASCZI010060806.1:32994-47205 GCA_036250425.1 Stylosanthes scabra | reverse complement strand
ATATATATTACAACATTATCCTTACAGACTCTAGATACCAAACTATAACAGATTTACCCGGCTTGACATCACATACATAGGTCTCCTAAGCTAGGACTCGAGACTAGGAATAGAAAGTAAACAACAACAATAACAATGACTCGAGGGGCTGTCTCGATTTGGTTTTTATTTTGGGAAATTCTATGGTGTATATACTGAAAATTATCTACACCTATAGATCTTGTGTGGCTATTCTAATTTTGCAACACATGGCACTAATCCCATTTGCTTTTTTAAGTTTTGCACAAAGAACAATGAATGACACAGATGGTGGCAGATAGTCTGCAGAAAGTGTCCCACAATTAACATATTTAAAACTTAAAAGTGAGATTAACTTTAATGATTTTGGTGGTGTTTTGTTTTTTAATTAGGGTACCATAAATGGATTTTTTTTTTATTTTTTTAAGGGCGGAATTCTTTTTGGTGACTTAAGGGCGGGATTAGATTAGAAGGCTAGACTTTTGCTAGAATGTTAATTATTATTTTTTAGAAAACGAAAATATATCTATTAAAAATAAGTTTAAATGAAATATTAAATATAAAAAATATAGGTAGCCAATAATTTTTTAATAAATAAATTAGCCAACAAAAAATAGAACATCCATAACCATTGTTTAAAGAACATTCTGAATGAAGTCATAGAACATCCGAAACCTAAAGTACCATCAGTCAACTTTATATTTTTTATAAAAATAGAACATTTGAAATCTAAAAAATAGAACATCCAATTTAAGTTATTGGCTGATATTAGCTGAATTTTTATTGGTTATCTAGTATTGTTGTTAAATATTATATATGTATTACTAAAAAGTATTTCTATACATATTAATTATATATACCATAAGAAAATGATTAAATATACAAAAAATACTATTGTTTCAACATTATTTTTAATTATTGATTTTAATTAAAAAAATATATAATATATTTAAATTAAGATAAATGATTAAAATTATTAAGATTCTGGTGCTTTTGGTCTATATTTAAAACTTTTTTGGTATTATATACTTTAGTAATTAATTCTAACTACAATAAAAATCACTTTTATTATTATATATCCATTGCTTCTGCTACTACTTTCGCTTCCACTCATGCATAGGCTGTAGGCAAACCATATCATTTAGCATGCAAATTTCCAATTACAAATTTAATTAATATATAATTTTAAAACGTCAATAAATATCTTATCAACCTTTGTTATAAGTGCAGAGGCAAACCATATCATTTAGCATGCAAATTTCCGTGTATTGCATGTCTCATATCCATCAAAGATACGGATTCTTCAGTGTTTATAAGTATGAGACAATCATTTTTTGAGTTAACTTATGGAATTGAGTTAGGCTCATTTAATCTCAATTCTAATATAATATCAGAGTATATCCGATTCAATGATGTTAGGTAACCCACCAGGATATGAACTCTTGACAATTTATAAGTATGAGACAACCCTCACCCTGGATAATCAACATATCACAATTATTTAACTTTTTTTAATTTGTGATGATCCAGTTGTTAGTTGTGTGGTTGGAAGAAGGAGTAATTTTAATTTTTTTTTAAAAAAGTAGTAGTAGAAGCAAGAAAAAATTGCTTTGTATTTGGATATATAATTATAAAAGTGATTTTATTATAATTATTAAAGTATATGGTATGAAAAATGTTTTAAATAGACCAAAAGTACTAGTATCTTAATAATTTTAATCATTAATCTTAATTTTGTGACTAATCATTAATCTTAATTTATATATAATTTTTCTATATTTAAAAATTTTCTTATGCATGGTTTATATAATTAATACATATAGAAATACTTTTTAGTAATACATATATCATATTTAATATTTCATGTAAACTTATTTTTAATATATATATTATCGTTTCCTAAAAAATAATTAACATTCCAGTAAAAATCTAGCCTTCTAATCTAATCACCGCCCTCAGGGGCGAAGCCTCTTGTATTGGAAGGGGGGCAATGGCCCCCCAAACATTAATTTTTCTTCTTAAAATATAGATAAATTTAAGTTTCGCCCCCCCTAAATTTTTATTTTCTACCCCTCTTTATTATCAAATTAGTTTTTGGCCCCTCCCTCAAAGTTGCCCTAGCTTCGCCCCTGACCGCCCTTAAGGTCGCCAAAATTAAAAAATCCTTGCCCTCTCACAGAGGGAAAAAATCCATTTGCTAATTAAAGAGTAAAACCACAAAAATCATTAAAGTTAATTTTACTTTTAAATATGTTAATTGTGGGACACTTTCTGAAGACTACCTGTCACCATCTGTGTCACTCATTATTTTTTGTGCAAAAGTTAGAAAAGCAAATGGGTTCAGTGCCATATGTTGCAAAATTGAAATAGCCACACAAGATCTATAAGTGTAGATAATTTTTAGTATCTACACCATAAAACTTCCTTTTTATTTTTTGGTTTTGTTCGGTTCATGAGTAGTTATTACTATTTTTTTTTTTTACATACATGAGCAGTTATTGATCTAGTCATCTAGCGGTTTTAATGAGTAAGGATGTGTTTGTATTAGCGTTCATTAAACTGAAATTTGAATGAACTTGATATTGTAGAATTAATTTTGGGTAGAATTGAGTTTGTACCAACATGATTTATGTCTGACAACTCTATACCAAAATTGATTTCAATAAAATGAATATTGTTTGGATAATATTAGTTAAAAGTGCTATTAGATAGATAATTACTAAAAAAGATATCACATTTAATTATAATATTATCTTTTCAAGCATATTTAATTTTTTTTATACTTTTTAGTATGATCTTTTTCTAATATTTTTTTCCTAATACTCTTAGTACTTTTTTAAATATCCTATAATTTTTCACTATCATTACTATTTATGGTTAATTTTTTATTTAATTAGCTATACTCAATAGATCAATAAATCTTGTTATGAAAAAATAATAGTGATAAATATAACACACAAAAATCACAATTATAAAAATGTATAATGCAAAACAAAAAATATTTTAGAAAAATAATAAATAAAAAAAAGAGAGAACTCGCATAAAGAGAAATAATAAGAACTACATAAATAAAAAATAACATGTTTAAAGGATAGAATTGGTAAAAATAATAATTAATGGTTGAATGCAAAAATTAAAACTTGAACGCAAGTTATGGAACACAAAAGCTATAAACTATTTCTTCCTATAAACGTGGGTTTGAAACAAAATCATATTTGTGTTGGTAAGAAAAAAGAGTAGCCAAACAAAATTTTTTGAAACATTCAAGAAATATAAATGTGATTCTGAGGTTCCAAATGCTAAATAAAGCAAACATACAGTCAGCAAACTAAATTATTTAATGGTTCTCAGTTTTACAGATTCAACCAGCCAATCTAATATCAAATTGTAATTAAAAGATAAAATATTAATAAAGAAAAATAGACATTCTTTAATCTTTTTACGAACGTGATTCTTTTTGTTGAATTTCTTTCATATATATATATATATGTGTGTGCGCGCGCGCGCGTGGGGTATCCATAACCTTTAGCTTCTTAATGTTAAATTCCTTTGTGATTAAGTCAATTGCAAGTCTCATTTTGTGGCTATCCGAAACCTGGCAATGGAAAAAGAAATTTCGAAGTAATTATAATTAGGGTTGAATTAATGTTTTGTGATTTCTTGTTGATATAAAATTTGAGCATTAACTTTTTTAATATAATGTTGAAATTATTGGTCCATCTGCACTCCTTCATCCAATAAGCAACCCAGATTATGCAATCATTGCTATTTTTGTTAAACATGTGATATCAGGACAATCGAAGTATAAATTAATAACTAGTATACACAAAAGTAAACAATGACAAAAATTAAAATTACTTACGAGCCTCTCCTTTGTTGTGGTAGGTCGGATGGTTCCACAATCTCAAATTTTGAAACTTTAGGCATAAGAATTTTAGTAGAATCGTAGAAAAATTTTTGCCGTAGTATTTTTTCAATGAATATAGCCTGTGTGATATAATTGCCCATTGAGGTAAACACAACATTAATTTATGTTTATTGATTAGACACTATTATAATTTATAAAGTTAATTTTTTTTACCCGTTACGATTGTTAAATTTTCAGATACAAAACAAATTAATAGGAATGGCTAACATTTAATAAAAGAACAAAATCTTCCTAGATAATTATTATGCTAACAATTTATCAACCCAATTATTGAAGAATTTAAAGAATAAATTTGTAAGTATTTTGTTATTTGAACAATGAATTATTTTATCCATATGAAAGATGTAATATTGATAGATATTAAAAAACAAAAAAAGTAGTTATAGATTAATGTAAGATTGAATTATATACCATGGTTTCAATCGATAATCTTCTATTATGATTTTTGTCTATGTGTTTAGAACAATTAAGCACCTTAAGTTGTCCATTTTTTCGTCATGTCTATGATCATTAGGAACCAATCACTACAAGGAATCTAGTGTTTAGCGGCGATTTTTCAGGCGGTTTTAAAACCGCCACCTATACAGATGTGGACAAACGATTTTGCGGAGGTTTTATAAAACGCCGGAACAACCACCGCCAAACCGCTTTACGGTTTAGGGGCGGTTTTAAAACCGCCGCTAAACCGGTTCAGTGATTTGAGTATGTGGTGTTTAAACCGCCACTAAACCATGAATTTTTTTTAAAAAAAAACAAAATTCGGTTGTTCAGTATTTTTTTTCCTTTTAATTTTTATATTTGAATATCTAGTAAATCAATTAGATTATTGACTATCATTTTAACAACAAATATGTAAAGATGGAAATCATTTTCGAATTGTGATAAAATTAATATATAAGTATCTAGTTAAATTAGTCACACTAAAAACAATAATAAAATACTAGTGAAAGTATTAAAAATAGCAGTTAAGAGCTAAAATTCATCTAATGGCTACAACAAATCACAAAAAAGAAACTAAAACCAAATGATAGTTAATAAGTTATCTTTTTCCGAAAATCATAGTGGCCCGTGGAGGTCTCGAGTATCAGTAGAAGAAGGTCAACTACCCAAGGACTCCATCTCTGCAGCAATGTCGGGAGGTAAATTATTTCCTTGCTGCTGGACTAAATATCTCACAATATGTTCCATCGACTATCTCTTCTTCTTTTCTTCGGCAGTCTCTGCTTTCAACTCAACAATCTCTCTCTTGTACTCCTCTACATCCACATGAGATGCCAAACTAGTATGTTGTGTGCCATGGTTACTAATCTGAGTAGGGCACGGTCCGGCACCCATACCACGAACACGTCTTGGGTGTTCTTTTCCATTTACTTGCGCAAGTGAATCATTATGTGATAACTCTTTGGTTGATTGATCACAACTCTCAATCACTTTAATTGCTTCCTGAAAAAAAAAATCAACAAAATAAAGAAAATATATTAAACAAGACCAACATGAATAAAAAATTCCAAATTTGAGTATCTGATACATAATACTTACAGCTACAGTCCGTGCATCTTCATGAATGTATGAGCCATCACTTTTCTTATGCGTTATGGTCCAAATCTCCCCTCTGCTAAATTTTTTCCATTGGGTGCGCTCCTTTGACAATTGAAAAATGTACGACGTAGTTAAAGAACAAGAACTTTTAATTCATACATAAACTAAGCAGCAAACACAAAATCAACCAACTCAGAAAGAAAAAAAATATCATAGCTACAAGAACCAATAGTACTTAGCTAGGCAGAAGTTTTGTTCAAATAATTAACAGGAAATAAATTAAATATACAAAGAAAAACATGTTGATGAAGCAAGTGAAGATGATGTATGGATCAAGACGTTACATACCTCCTCTTCCCTTCGTCGAGCTAATGTCATTGATCCCCTCGTATGTGTATACACCTATTTGGAACGATTTTCTGTGTTTTTCCTACACTTTTCCTAATGTACAATCATAAACAAGAATTACAAACAAAATTTTAAACAATTCATTCACTAACTAGAATATAACACATGCAAATCGATAGGTGTTGGAAGTATGTTTCAGAATTATGACACCACCTATTTTAATTTCTAATTGCTGCTAAAACACAGACATTACAAAAAAATGGCCGTATTGTGGTAGAATGAATTAGTTATCATGTTGGTCTTTCAAGTATGCATTACAATTTCTATATTATACTGACACATTAGTTTTTTTTCGCTACTACCAGTGTAAAAGAAATTAATTTATTTCATAAGAGAATTCAAGTCAGATGATGATTACCTGGGTATCGTCACTCAACCGATACCTAAGGAAAAATCTCCAATATTCTGGATCCACTCCAGGAGGCTTATGTTTTTTGACATTTTCATCTTCAGACTTCGTGTCATCATAAAAAGTATTAAACAGGTTCGATCTAATGTCCTTCCAAAGCTTTCCCAACCTCTTTAGGATATCTTTCTTGATTTTACCTTTCGGGTCTTCAAAATGAAAGGTCCGTTGTACAGAAATTTCAGAAGCAATTAGAATTCCATACTTTTTCATTTCAATATTAAAATCATAAATCTACCTTGATAACGTCGTTGTATATGGATTCTTTGTATGGTTTCATTTCATGCCAACTCTTCATACTTATTGGAAATGCCTTGAAGTCTGCTCCTAATCCCCCCAAAAAACCACTCAATAAGCCACCTCCCTCATCAACTGCTTGGTTGGCCTCGTTAAACCTTAGAACAATCTTCCTCCTCACAGGGTTGAATTAGCCTCAAACACAGTTTGAGGCAAAGGTCTTATTACCCCAACCTCTAATTTTTTTTTTTAAAAAACAATGATGTTAAATACAATACTCGTATCTCACTCGAAGACCATAAAAAGATAAATACATTACTAAAAGAATGTAGAAATATGGGGAAGAAAAAATGCACCGATCACTTCGACTTGCCACGGTTTGTTGTCCTTGCGCTTTTTACCCTTGTGTTGCTTTTCCGCATCGTGGTCTGCGAACAGATTATCAATGTGATCATCGAATGATGTCATTTCATCAGCATCACGGACATAGTCCTCATCTTTTGTGTCTGGGTTATCCACTACAGGTCGATACACATGAGTTGGACATCTCTCGGGAGGGTGACAGTTTTCGACGTTGTTTGACGGATCAGAACAAACATTGTCACGTGGTGGACGAAACAGGCAGATTTCCAATAGCCTTGCGCGAGCACCACTCTCAGAAGAATATTCCGAATGAGACACATGCTATGAGGATGCTCCAGATATGTGGGACGTCTTGTGTAATTTTCCAACCTGGATAGATAATAAAATCAAGCACATTATCGAATTGGTATAAAAAGAATCCCAAAATTAAAACACTTGCAATTGAGGATGTACTGTGTAAGACCCCGACTTTTTGCTTATCCCGTTTTTAACAGAAACGTGCGACTGTCTGTGATTTTGTGCTTTTGATGATTGATGGCGTGTTTAAGGGTCTTGGATACCCTAGCTGTGTTCGCTATGGGAATTGTTTCCGTTGTATGCCACTTTCAGTGATTTTCTGTTTCTAACGATGGTATGCTTTTAGCGGCGGTTTAACCGCAATTGATCGTCTTCTGATTTAAGCGGAGGATATCGTAGAAAATATCTCCGATGGAAAGTTATAATTTCCTAGCTAAGCTCGAGTTGGTATCTCAAGGGTGGCGAAATTCCTTGTGTGAATTTCGAACCGTTTTTAGCGACGCTTGTTTCCGTCGCGAATCGTCCAATCGTAATTTCGGTAAAATGTAAGATACAACGGAATTGTAAAATTATAGCACGACGCTATAATACGTCTTTGGACCTTAGTCGCCCCGTAGACTTGAAGCGAAAAGCCAAGAACGCCGTTGAAATATGTTATGACACCTTCTAGCTTTTCTCTTTCCTACTTTTTGCTTTTTCAAACTCCTTTTTGTAAAGGCTTCTCTCTCATTGGTTGCATGGCTTAAATACATGCAAAAGCTTCCTTTTGATTCTTTCTATACCACCTTTACAAATATTATAATATTTATTTACCATCTTTGTTTTAATTTATCATTTTCTTTTACCATTACACCACCAAAACTACTACACCCTTTATAACAAAAACAAACAAAAATGAGATGCTTGCCCACTACTCATGCAATCCGTAGCTCTCTCTCTCCCTTTCACCAAGTTATTAAATTTTACTTAACCTCATTTACCTTCACTTAAACTCATTTACCATTCACTTAACCTTTCATACAAAAATTCTACCAAAAACAACTTAAAAAATCCTCTAACCTCTCTCTTAATTTTCGAAGCTCTCTCTCTCTCTCTACCTTCATATCATTTCAGATTTTTTACTTCATTAAAACACCAAAAACATCTTCTCTCTCCTACTCTTAAAGATCAAACCCCACTTTTTTACAAAGAACACTTTGAATGTTCATATGAACATGATGAACATGAAGAACATCAAACCCTAAGTTCATAACCCAACATCATCATATCATACACCATTCTTCTCCTCTTATTCTCCTCTTCATCATCATCATCTTAGAAATAGCAAGAACAAGCTCCTACCCTCTCTTCTTCACGTGGCCGAAATCATCACCATCACTTCTTCAAGGTTTTCATCAACATCAAGCTTGCTCTTTCCTAGCTCTCTTGGTCGTGCCATCATCACTCCTTTCTACCTCCATTCTCGTTGATTTTTAGTGAAGGTAAGTGCAAGACCTAGTTTGCTTGCTAGCCTAAAGAACCCATACTCACAAAAAGCTTCTATCTTTGTCATATATTTTTGTTTAGGGCTCAAGTTAGGGATCCTTGCTCAACCGAACACCAAGGGGCTTTGTGGTGTCCATTCTTTGGCTATTTGAAGTGGTCTACAAGAGGTAAGGGGGTTAGGGTCCATAGATTTGATTTTTGGGTCATCATATACTTGAAAATGGCTTGTATGTTAAAAAAGCTCGGTAAAAAATTTAAGCTTGAAAATGAGTAATTGGTGCTATTCTTGAAAGCTTGATGCTATGCTTGAAAATATGAGTGCTATGCTTGCTTAAATACCTTGCTATATGATAATGCTTGTTATGAATGAATGTTTGATATATTGTGCTAAAGCTTTGTGAAAAGTGGCTTGAATATGATATATGGCCATTCGGCCTTGTACTTAATTTATTTAAGCATTGATGATCAAATTTTGCTTGCTAAATAAATGCTAAATGGCCGAGGGTTTCATCAAATTTGGGCAAAAATATAATAAAGGAAAGATTTGTTAAAAATACTTAAAAATCGGTTCTAAAAGATTAATATATTAAAGTATAAATAAATGTATTTTCAAACTAAGGGTAAAACGGTAAATAAATATGTTTTTATAAATTTCCAGAATTGAAATATTTAAATAAATGTGTTTTAAAATGGTTTTGACCTCGGAAGTAAAAAGAAATAAGTTTTGAAGTGGCTTAAAGTATTTTTATTAGTTTTGGGGTAAAAAGGGTAAAAATATCATTTAATAAAGTTGGATTTCAAAACTGTTTTTGTAGTGATATTATGATTATATTTTGAGTTCAAAACTGTCCTTGTGGGTCATAAAATGGCAAGTTACCACAATATTCCATTCACATTCCAATATTATCAAATTACACCAAAGCCAGATAAATGATCAGATTACACCGTTCCTAATATACTATGGAATCCGTGGCAGGGTGTAGGGATTTGGTGAATCCGTGCTACCCTGCCACGGATACAGAGATGCACGAAACAAAATTGGAGGAATCCGTGGCACCCTGCCACGGATTTAGGCCGTGGCACCCTGCCACGGATTCAGGGTGACGTAAATTCTATATAAATCCGTGGCAGGGTCACTGCGATTCAGAGTGAAGGAGAGAAAGAGAGAGAAGTGTTAGAGAGAGAAAGAGAGAGAAAGGTTAGAGAGAGAAAGTGAGAGAGAATAGTTAGAGAGAAGTTACAAAAAAGGTAGAGAGATGTGTTTGGCTTTTCATCTCTGCGAATGACCTAGGGCTTGGGGTTTAGGGTTTGGGGTTTAGAGGGGGACATGTACCGACATGAGCCTACGTCAGATATATGGCGTAGCATCATCTTACGAGTACCCCAAGAATCCTCTTGAGCATGAGATTTATCTTGGCTCCAGCATGAGATTTATCTTGGCCTAGGGCTTCTTTCATCATTTTTATTCATGTATTTTATTTCACGCACTACGCTATGTATTTCGAAACTTCAAAGCATTATTTGTTGATGTATTTATGAACATATTTATGAATTAATAGAGTTGTATTATACTTTTAATGTATTTACGTTTTATATTTTTAATGTTTTATGTTTTATATTTATGTATTTCGAAACTTCAAAGCATTATCTACATTACGTAAAAAAGAAAATAGAAATAATTAAGCGAACCCAAAAGTTAATTGAAAAAAGACTCCGTACATTACATTTTGCTATATAATTTTTATTTTACAAACAACAAATTCAAATTAAACAACACTAACGGAATCGTAAATTATTACAATAGACCAAAAAAAGACTTCGTACATTACACTTTCATCGTTAATAAACTCTGAAAGTGTAAATATTGACCTGGTATTAAACCATTCAACTAAGGTGGCCATATCTCAGCAATGGTTATTTAATGGAGAACGGTCTGACGTAATTTAACCCGACTGATGTGCAGGAGGACTATCACCGTTAAAAGTATCGTCGGCCAAACTCCTTTAATAATTGCCTATTCCACCCATTCTCAACCGGCTCGCTTTGCTTCGTCGCCTCATGTCCCGCTCTCCATCCTCCGCCTCCGCCATCTTAGCTCGTCGCTCATCCTCACCAGGGACCACCACTTGGTATTTACAGGAGTGGCTCCCCGAACCTGAATCCGTGGCACCCTGTCACGGATCCCTTTTAGTTGATTTCAACATCACCTGAATCTGTGGCAGGGTGCCACGGATTCCTCCAATTTTGTTTCGTGCATCTCTGTATCCGTGGCAGGGTGACACAAATTCACCAAAACCCTACACCCTGCCACGGATTTCATAGTATATTGGGAACGATGTAATCTGATCATTTTTATGGTTTTAGTGTAATTTGATAATATTGGAATTTTAATGGTGTAATGTGGTAACTTGCCCGTCATAAAATGTTTGGCAAAATTATTTAAATAAAATAATATAAAAGTTGGTATTTTCAAAAATGGCCTAAAGCTTGCAAGGGCATAATCGTCATTTCGAAAGTGTCCTTTTTCAAAACTGTTTTTACTGGAGATAGGTGGTTATGTCAGTGACGAAATACAACTGGTTTGACCTTAAAAGGTTTTGAAACGAAAAAGTTATGAATATTTTTGTAAACTAGTGCATTTCAGATTTTAAAGAAAAATGGCAAGGGCAGAACTGTCTTTAAAACTCATCATCTTTCAAAACTTATTTTATAGTGGATGGACATATGAGTAAGGATAACATTGGCTTTGGTTTGAGTTGAAAATGTTACGAAATGAATTAGTTGCGAATAGTTTCGTGAACTAGTAAATTTCCAAAATTAAGAAAAGGTGGTAAGGGTAAAATTGGCATTTAAACTTATATCCTTCAAAACTAATTTTATAGTGGGTAGTTACATGTGTTAGGAAAGGCTTTGGTTTAACTTGAAAATGGTTAAAAATGAATTTCCTATGCGCGTCTTCGTAAACTAGTGTTATTTCGATTTTTCGAAAAATAACACTAAGGTCAAAATGAGATTTAAACCAAATGTCTTAGTTCTGGAAATCCCTTAAAGAAGCTATGTTTTATGAGTATAAAATGAGGCATTAAAGATATATTAAGCTAATTAAAAATATCCACAAAGTGTGGTTGGTTTTGAAGCTAGCTAATAATAATGATTAATAAATATTAGTAACGTAATTGATAAATATATTTTGCAGAAAATATATTTATAGTATTTATAATATCATATGAAAAAGGCCTTTGAATTTAATAACATATATAAATAAGTATATATATGATAAGAGAAGGATAAAAGATTTATTTTAGTATAATAAGTATTATACTCATACGCTTATATACATAAAGAATCCATATAATGTTTTAGAAAACAAAGTATCTTATTATAAAGTAAAGCTAAAAGTATTTTGATATGGTGATAAGCTAAGTACTAAGAATGATAAATATATTTGGATAAAATATATTTATGTATCTACCTAGTTAAAAGGGAAGCTTTTGAAAAGAGTTGTTTGCTAAGAGGCTTTAATAATAAACTTGGTTTTAGAAAGCTAATAAAATATATGAACATGAGCTACTAAGAATGTAAGCTATAAGAACGTGCATTATAATTTAATATAAGCTACTAAGAAGATGCTCACGACGATATAACGTCGTATATATTCATAAGCTACTTAATCACTTAGTTGCACTATGTTCTCATAATTGAACCATATGAACTTAAGAGAATAAAAGCTTCAAGAGAATATTAGAGCTTTTTGCACAAATATGCTAAATGATAAGAAAGCCCCAAACTTGAGAGAGTAAACCTAGATGTGACGGTTGATTCCGATTTGGTTTGGTCGGCTTGGTATGGAACAAGACGATCGAACCAGGTTTCTTTCTTGGGAATGGTTCATGGTTCTGGACCAGTTTAATTCATTGAAATGGATTTGAATAGCATCAACCAGGTATCGGTTTTATCGGACTTGGGTCACTGCTAGACCGGTCGGTTCAATTAAGTCATGTAGACCGAAGGCTTAATTCCGGCTACACCTATAATCCGGCTAACGGTTCAAGAGAAAGAACCAGAGAACGCTAAATGCTATGCTAAGCTAAGACTTATGCTAACGCTAAGCTAAATGCTAATGCAAGGACTGGGTGTCGTCCCGCTTGTCTAATAACTAAGCTTGAAGGCTTACTACCTAAAGGTTATAATGATCATCATGTTCCTCCTGTCGATGCGGTTTATTATATGCTTGCGCTATTGCTGGTGACGGGATCCTCACCCTCTTGCTTTATAGTACATGTGGTACATTTATACTACATGTTCTAGTCTTGGAACATGGCCTCTTTGGGTCGTTTGCGGTCCACGACATTTGATAGGAGTGAACCACACTGGGGTTTATCCTTAAGTAGTCGTCAGGTGCGGGAAGTAAACCGACGCATGAGCTCATGGCCTGCACTAGGACCAGGCATGCATCATACTTGTTTGCGCATTTGATTGTGTGTGTTTATTCGCATTTCATTGCCTTGCTTGTCTTGTTTACCTTGTATGTTTTGTCTGTGTTTGTTCTTCTTAAGTCTCTATTCCGCTTCGTCATCTGCTTCGCTATCTGTTGTCGCTATATGCTTCGCTGCTATCTGTGAGCTGTACCTACATGACGTGAGCCCCTAGGGTAGAGTAGTTGACCTAGGAGTCAACTGGGAACGATAGATTCTCACCCCCGTTTTCTTTCTTTAACCCACGCGTAGATGGGAAGTGGTGTCATCTACTACGAGTACGAGAAGCATGAGAAGTTTGAGGATTACGACATGAAAGCTGATGCTGAGCTGGGGACTTTCAAGATCAGGTGATATCATTTTGATGATGAATCCTTCGTTCATCCTCTCCATAGTGTTCGATTCGACCCTGACCGTCCGTATGAGATTTCGATCGAGGCGCTGATGGCTGACAAGATTCTTAGTTCCTCCAAGGACGAGAAGTCATCTACCAGGAGACCTAGTTCGTCCAGACGTCCTATGCCGCACTACTCTCCGAGAAGAATGCCGGTACCCCAATGTGAGTGTTCAACTTCATCTATCAAGGGTACTCGCTCTTTCCGCCATCCGAAGGTTGGATGTGCAATGGAGATGATGAAAAGGAGATTGGAGGGATTGAACCCTCTGTTAAGAAGGATGAGTCTAGTGAGGAAGACCCAGAAGAAGATCCGAAGGAGGAAGAAGAGGACCCAGAGGAAGAGGATAACCCTGGAGATGGGATTCCTGCTACACCTTCCTTACCGATGGATATCGACGCTGAGGCCGACTACCTACGTTTCATCAAAGAGCTGGGACGCCTTCCTGAGCCTTCCCTCTTCGCAGCAGCCAAGCTTCTGTACCAGACGTGCCAGTGGAGGCAGCTGACCGACAGACCGATAGTTGCAATGGTTCAAGCTATGAACTGTCCGGAGTTTGGCAATCACCGTCATCGGGTCCGAGTCTCTAGAGTGCCTCGGTTGTTAGGACAATAGAGGCTTAGGTGTTATTTGTTATTGTTGTTGTTTACTTTCTATTCT
>JASCZI010060806.1:10908-26779 GCA_036250425.1 Stylosanthes scabra | reverse complement strand
CCCTTCAACACAAAAAGAGTTGATGTGTTAAAAATGATTTTCCCACATCTCCAAGGGCGATCAATTCCAAAAAGGGGGAAGAAGAAGGAAGTGGAGAGTCCTTACAGAGTTCCAAACACTCGGGAAATCACAAGAAGGGCTGAGGAAGGGAAGGGATTTGGAAGAGGAAAGAAGAATGAAAAAGAAAAATAGAAATTGATTTTAGTTGCTGCTAATCATCTTAGGAAAACTAAAGTTTGGATTGTTAATCAGTTTGTTATTTGAAATTTAGCATTATATCTAACATTAGAGTTTGGAATGTTAATAGTTTGTTATCTGTAATCTAATTACACTGTGTTCAACACTTTAGCTGAAGCTATTCTAAAGTATGTGCAGATTGAACTATTATATGCAGATTCAACAAAATATTTTGTTGTAGAAAATTTTAATTTAGGACTGCTTCAGGAAATATTGAGAAAAGATATTCAATTATGCTGAGAAAGTTATCCAAAAAAACATGAATGATCATCCATATTGTAATAAGTGAACATCCAGACTATGCTAACGAGATCATCCGTACTGTATATTTACAACTTAAGGAAATAAGGTGATTTGTTAACACTATAACAATTCAGTATAAAAATGCACTCAAAATAAGGTGCAAAAAATGTAGGAATAAAGTACAATGATGAATGATTGTGGAAAAACTTACAAAATTTTCAACACTTTAGCTGAAGCTATTCTAAAGTATGTGCATGTTGAACTATTATGTGCAGATTCAACAATATTTTGTTGTAGAAAAAATTAAACTACTTGAGGAAATATTGAGAAAATATATTCAATTATGTTGAGGAAGTTATGCAGAAAAACATGAATGATCATTCATACTATAATAAGTGAACATCCAGACTATGCTAACGAGATCATCTGTACTGTATTGGTCCAAATTTTGGAAACCATTTACTATTGTCTTTGTTAAACTTGACATACACCCTTGCATTGCACATGGCAGCCGCGATCTTCTTCGATCTTCTTGGGGCCTTCGCTCGTGACATGCGATTACCCTCTCGATTACAATGGATTGATTGATTAATTGGAATCTTCTCACCCTTAGCATTCTTAACATAATTTGTATTCCTAATCTTAATAACAAATCCCACTTTCTCCACATAATTCTTGTAAAAATCATGAGCTTCCAGCTCCAAAGAATCAAAACACATGCCTGTTCTAGGGATTTCATCATCTGATATGTGACTATGATCTGGCACCTACATTAAAAATTGAAAAACTTACATAAAATTAATGATAAAACTGAAATCAATAAGGATGAGCACTAGTAGGAAAAGATAAATGATATCTTATCATTCTCATGATCTCTTAAACTATAGATGATCCATAGTATACCTCTTCAATAACGGAATTCAGAGGGCATGGTTCAAAAGATGGATTCATAGGATCATCATATGGTTGTTCCACTCCAACATTGTTTCATTCTAGTGAAATCTGTAAAATGAATAAGTATTACAGTGAAGATGATCAATATACTAATAGACAAATGTTCACTAAAGCTAAATCGAGATGTTCACTGTTTCTTTAAATTGAGAAACAAACAAAGCAAGAGAATGAGATTGTAATCTGCTCAGAATCTTCACAAAGATGATCCACTAGTATGAGGCAATCCAAATTCACACAATCCATGATGAAAACAATGAATCAAATTGAATGTTCAAACAATGAAAATTAATTTCAAACAAAATTCGTTTGGTATTGATGTCACCGTCGTGAATGTCCTCATCAATGATGAATGGGATCACGTCAATGGTGTTTTCAATGGAGGTCTCTCTCAATTTCGTTGATGAGGAACCGAATCGAGAAGAATCACATCACATTGAATTCATGAAGATGAAGCCGCCATGGTCAAATCTTGAAGCTGCCATGGTCAATGGAGGTTGAATGTGGTTGATAGAGGTCAAAATCTTAATAATAATGGGTGGAGAAATACTCTGCAGATTGAAATCTGTGATGGCAAACTCAATCACATTGAATCCATCACCGCCATCGTCGAAGCTCTCCGAAAAAGAAACTGAAATCGTTGATTCCCCCCAATTTTTGCTACATGGAACGCAAGATAATAAAGTCGTTTTAGCTCTTTTAAATGTGTTGGTTACTGTTGATTAGTATTAGCATTGGTCACGTAAACTTTTTCAAATTGTAAAATGTATTTTTAATACTCATTAAAAATAATTCAATCTTAATATACTAATAAATAACTAAAATTTCTTTTATAATTTAAATACATTAACAGTTAGAAAGATAGATTATATTTTTAAGTTTTTTTTTCAAACTTTTCGTTTCCTCAAAAAACCCCTAGTGTTCTACTTCTTTTTTTTCTTCGATATCTTCTCTGATTATTTGTGTCAATTTGTATAATTTTTAAAAAAGGAAGTAGAGTTTAGAAAAAAAAAATAATGAAAGGAAAAAAGAAAGGATTCTTCATCAATATTTTTTACTTATTTTTCATTGATTTCTATATCTTTGCTCTTTATGTATTTATTTATTTGTTAATTTATATATGCGACACAATATTCCCTGAATAGAAAGAAGTCAACACAACTGTGAGTAAATTGCGCACTTAAAGATAAAAAATTGTAATTGTTTTATGCAAAAAAGAAACAATATAAAATCTAAAACAATAAAAAATTAATGAATAAATAAAAACAAATCTAAACCAAATCATAATTTATCATCATGCACTGATCTAGATTTTGTTTTATAATATTTTGATAATAATCTCTCATTAATCGTTTACTCAATTCTTTCTCTCTTCAATATATTCTATTTTTATTTTTTTTAAATAGAAAATTCATTTTATTTATTAACCCAATCAGTGGAAAGAATATAAAATATGATAAAAAATCCTTTACAATTTTTTTTTTAATTTACATCATATGCATTGTATGAGTTTGCTTAACTTTCAATTAGTAGTGCACTTGTTTCTCCCATGTTAAATTTTAGTATTTTATCTTCATTTTATTACTTTTTCACAATCCACTAATGAAAGTGTTTCTCTCGTTTCATAACACTTTTCATAATTCTTTGGTTTCTCCCATGTTACAGTTTGGTATTTTATCAGCAATGAAATAACCTCTTATGTAGAATTCCTTATGTGAGTGAAGCATAAACTTCGTCATTTGCATTTTTCAATTAAAAAAGTTAAAAGATGCGATTAATGAAAAGTTCAAAAACTTAAATAAAAGCATTAAGTAAATAATTATTACTAAATAATCAATAGTTAATTAAATAAAAAATAAATATGCATGTATTTAAATTTCAAATTAAAAGATTTAGGTAATAACATCTAAACCAATTCTAAAACTCATATTTATATGTAAAAAATTAAATTTATAATTTGCCAATATAAATTTTATAAAATAACAATTTTATTATAAAAATAAATAAATAGAAAAATTTCACTAAAATTTTTAGTGAAATGATTTTAATGTATCCTTGAATTCTCTTAACCCTTCATGCCAGATTCAATAAAGTAAAAATCATCATTGAATTAGCAAAGAAGATTAAGTTGGTAGAAGTTTTTTTATTTGAAGTGAATCAATAAACACACTAAAAAAATATAAAAAAAAACTGTTAGTAGAAAAAAAATAAAAATATAAAGTAAGATTGAACACCAATCTTTCTCAATAATTCGCCAAAAGAGAAGAAATAAAATATAAACAAAAGAGAATAGTTTAAACTGCAAATAATCAATCGTCAAAAAATGAAATGAAAAGATATTTCATAAAAATGATAGCAACAAAAATACTTATTATTAGATATCAAAGTAAAAGAAAGAGAAAAAAAGAAAGCAAATTACACGAATGTTTTTTAATTATTGAAAAATAAAAGTGTTGATAAATTAAAGACATAGATATTTGTACAAAATCACTTTAACCATGTGTATATTGAGGCAAATAATAACAAATAGAGATTCAAAATAGAATTAACCAAAAAAAATAAATAATATATTCCAAATATATATAAAAATCCATTAGAAGAAAATGGAGATTGCTTCTTTTTTTTTTCATTGTATTCTTTGTTTCTCCTTAAGTATATCAGTTAAGGAAGCAGATAGAACGTAACAAAAATAATATTGGCTTATGTATAACTAATTAGAAACACAATTTATTTTCTTTTATTTTGAATTTACAAATAATTTGAAGTACTATATTGATTGGGAAAGTGCAAAATGTATGAAATTTAAAAAACAAAGTTTGTACAAAGACTATAAAAATATCTACATACAGACATTTATTAAATATGGATGGATTAAATTAAAACGTGAAAATGTGTTGTTTGGTATAAAATTGAAATAATAAAAGAGAAAAGATGCACCACATAAAAAAAAATAGTGTTTCGAATACGTTGTTAGATCAATTGATGAGAATGCATCAAACTCCTCCTCATGTTTTTGTATGGATTGATCACCTTCTCCAAATTAGAAAGGAAACATAACACAGAGTGTAAAAGAAAAATATGAAGAAAAAAGAAATAAGATGAGAAGAAAGAGTAGGAAGCCATTGTTAATATTGAGATAGTAACACCAGTTGGGATTGTTTCTCATTTATAGGAAAACAACGATATTGAGTGGGGAGTTATATGCTAGTTTATAGAAAAATAAGGTAACTGTTCTTTAAGTGGGAGTTACTGAGTTTTGTAAAATAAATATTATTACCATTTTGTCCAATTCTTTTTTTCCACAAAATTAATTCTTTTAGGGCAAAGTAGTCCAAAAAATTTGGACACCAAAGTCATGGTCAAACCTTGGTATTCCCTTTATATTTGTTATTTGTTATAGATAGATTTTTTTTTATTTACATTAGAACAAAAACGTTTTCTTCTGAGGGACTATTCGAACAAAAAGGTAAACAACCGTAATACATTTTGAAGGCAATTTAAAAATAACTTTTCAAAAAGAATTCAATTAATTATTATAATCAATTTAAAATTTTTTATTTTTCTTTTGTGCTAAAAATATGTTTGATTTTGATGATAAAATTTTAATTTAATTTAAAAAATATTAGCAAATCATTTAAAGAAAATAGAAAATTTGAAATGTATCTCGAAGAATATCTCCCTCAACTAATCATAGTTTATTTCAAATAAAAGTCATATTTGAAAACCTTTAATGCTTTCTTTAACCAAAAAATATTAATTTTTATATTTAAAATTATAATGCTCATTATTTAATATTTAACATAAAATTAGAACGGTTACAGATATCTACCTCTTATTTTATTATATACCATTATAAATTGAATAATCAAATGTGGTTACAATTTTATGTTTAATCAGGTGAGATATTTTGACATTTTACAAATCAAATTTAATCATTTTCTAATTTTAAAAATAAGACCGCGTTCAAAAAGTCAAACTAACTAGAAGCAAATTTTTAGGTGTGGAAATCATATTGGTAATCACAACTACAAAACAAAAAATTGTGTTCATCATATATTGGAGATGCAAATTGCGCGCTTTTAATAGATAGAAATCAACAATAAATTTTTAATTTTTAATATCAAGTAGCAAATTTATAGAAAATTAAACCGTCAGTCAACCCATCATGTAAAATATTTGAGAAGGGAATCTAAAAGTGGTTTGAAATTTTAAAGTGGAAACCGAAAAGACATGAAAATTTAAAAAAAGTTTGGAATAAATATTCTTATCTGTGGGCTGGTTTCTAAACCCCATGCACACATTCGTTTAGCGGCGGTTTGGCAGTTTTTATATAAACCGCCGCTAAACCACAGACAAACTAAAACAACATTTCCGTTTAGCGGCGATTATGAAAAAACCGCCGCTAAACACAACACTTTGCTGACAAAATCACGATTAGCGGCGGTTTTACAAAACTAAAACCGCCGGGAAAAGAGGAATATCTTGTAGTGAATTTTCACTTAGGTCGTTGATGGGGATAAAAATCTGTTCTTTTACAAAATGATTAAAATGGTTCGTTTATGTTGTTAAGGTAACTAAATAACTTGAAATATACATGTTAGGATTATTCACATTAATCTTCTGCATTACCCTTGACAAGTTGTCGACTTTGAGCATATAGTGTTCTGCGAATTTGTTCTCGAAGTTGGTCGGGTGATCTAGACCATGAAAGTGCTAATTACTATATAAAATGACATATAAGACATTGACGTACATTAAAATGCGTAAGTTGAACATTCTAATTGTCTATTTAAATATAAATATATTTTAACCTTCTTGCCGAAAACGTTATTGGAAGAAACCAAATAGATGGTAATTTGAAAAACTTTTTGTACTCCTATGTAAGCATGTATGCAAGAGAGTTTAGAACCTATAAATATTGACAATTGTGTATTCTTAAAAAATAGTACTATAATAAACACATTATATAGTCATCTATAGTTAAATAAAGATCATTCCGTACCTCTTGAGTAACTTGATCTCCTGGAACTAATGTAGACAAGCTTTCTCTATCTACCTAAGTTGTATTGGTTGACACCAACACCTCCTCACCCATAAGCGTATATTCAAACACATAGTGGTTATTGAAGATGGTAAATATTTACATAATATAAAGTGATTTCAACAAAAGAAATATTATTAAAATTAATACCGAGTAGTGTGAGACTTTAAATCCGGGCAAAAAGTATAAGCAAAACAAGCAAGTTCATCCGTCGTTAGAATCATATCATCTAGAGGTCTGAATGTAACGAGCATCCACTGCAACCACAAAACCATTGTCACGTGGGAGTGGGAGAAAATGTGCAGAACACTATTGAAAATTTTATAGTTCAGCAAATGCATGAAAAAATGATGGCTATAAGAGAAGTGGTCCAGACAACAATACGACATGAATTTCAAATTGTGTACGACTTAGTCAATTCACAAAACATTGTTGTAAGCGAAATCAAAGATGTATTGGCATGATTTGTAACTTCTGGTTTAAAAAAACCTTATGCATCAATCGAAGAAGCAGATTGGAACGATGTAAGTAAATTTTTTTATCAATTTCTTTTCATAATCTTGATTAAAATAAAATTTGAATAAATACAGGACGACGATATGACAACATATGCATTATTATTATTTTTTAAAAATATAATGATTTTATACTAAACTAAGATGGTTGTGAAGACTACCCAAATGACTTGTGTAGAAAGACTTTTTAAGCTTTGATCGTACGAAAAAGATGTTGGATCTCGAGTACATCTACGAAGGCACGATATCAGTAAGTGATATTTATTCAATATACTTTAGTGCTCTATGCATTGTGTAATTTTTTTTGTAGCAGATAATGTTGTCATAAATGTGTAATTTATATTCATGTGTTGATGTTTTATGTTTATTTTATATTATGTACTACAGTTGTCTTTTGAAATACCACAAGGAATGCGTTTAAGCGAAGAAGAAGCAGTGGTTGCCGTATATTTATATCATGTTGATGGTTCCCCTGATAATTACTCACGTAATATGTAAATAATTATTTTAGTTGCTTGCTCCGATACGCTTGTTAACTAAGGCGTACCGATACGTGGATTTGAATTATCCAATAACATCTCGACACGTAGGATTGCGTTATCCACGTCAACATTTAATTTTTTAATTTTTTCTATTAAACATTTATATCATTGTGTAGTTTAAAATACTTTTATGTACTCTAGTTAAAAGTCGAATTTACCCCCTTTTAATCCTATTAATCAAAAGACTATATAATCCTCATAACACCCTAATATTAGCTAATCATGTTGCGGACATAATTAACCAATATTAAGTTGTTACTACATAACCATCATATAATGAGGGCTACTAACATGCTGATGCATTAAACTTGTTGTTCTTTTAAGGACAATGAAATTGTTTAATAATAATCAAACAAGTATCAAAATTAAGTAAGTACAAACTTAATTAGGAAATGTGATTAAAATGCATTAATTATTATATTCTTTATTTCCTAAAGCATTTCAAACATTAATTTAATAAGATCATTTATCTTTTTTTTTAAAATTGAATGGTGAATTAAAATATTTCTTATAAAATCAACATTATTGCATTAAAATAATTTTTATATAAAAGTAAATTTTTATTTAAACAATAAAATTATTCAGATTTTTCTAAACTTTTATTTTATGTCTCTAATTCAATTAATATCTAAATAATTTTTTATACAATAACTAATAATGTATTTTGTTTTTTTTCATTGACGTATCAATAATTAATAATATTTATTAAAAAAATCATTTCTTTCGTAAGGAAAAAAAATTATAGTAATTTTATCCAATTTTATTGATTCAACGAAAATTTTTATCTTGGAGTCAATTGACATTTTTTATTTTTATTTTACATCCAATTAAAAAATAAAAAAGACAAATAAATATTATATATCATTTTAATTAAGTAAACCATCAATATTTGCCTTAAATTTAACATTATTAAATTATTAGAAAATATTTTCATTGCAAATAAATTGGAATTACGTTTATCATTTTTATTAATTTATTTCTGTTAGACACAAAAAAAAAATATATATTTTTGTTACTTTATCAATTGAACCAATATATATTGATAAGATTTAATGCGTTTAATTAATGCGTTTAATAACTCAGAATATATTTAGCACAATTTCCATAATTAATTGAAATCACATATCATCTTTAGCAAAATGTTTTGGCCATCTATAGGTGAGTGTAACACCCCAATATCAGTCAACCATGCTGCAGACATATTTAACCAATATCGAAACACTACAGATGCTCGACAACTACTAAGTATCGTAGATTTCGAAAACCATTTGAAATCGAATTCGTTGAAGTACTTGAAAGTTACAGTTCATATCCAAAATAGAGCCAATGACCACCATACACTACTTGTTTACTACAAAATATATTTATACATATACTTAATCAAATGGTTCCACACACTTTACAACAGAACCTGCGAAGCTTAGGTTCGACCTTGAGAACAAATCCCTATTTACTTTCTAGGTGTACACATCCTAGTTCTCCTTAAAAACCACAGTGGAAGACTTGAAATTGCGGAGACACTAAACTCGAAAGATCCGAGGGATTACTTCGCCGACTTTCCAAGCTTGGACCTGTACCTGAAAAGCCTGAATATATATACGGAATGAGAATCCCCAACCCATGGATTCTCAGTACGGATAAAGTGCCAAAACTACAATAAATAACCTAGCAGGACCACACGAGGCAATCCTACTCGTCGCTTGGGTTTTCTCATGTTTAACCTCACTGAACGCAGCATGCAACTCTCAGCAACCCAACCCCCTATTCTACACTTGTGGCAATCACACAGCGTTGGTATTATTTATTACCTTCCCTTGTCGGGTATTTCTAACTCTACATCATTTTCATCTCTTCTAGACTATCTAGTTCTTTACACATACTCATATCCATCTCTTATCTCTTCAAATCCACACACACACACAAGCAGTCACACATTCATACAAACACACAAACACATAATTCAAATAGCAATTACAAGCAATATAAGCAAGTAGGCACATCCAAGCAATGTCACACAAATGCACATGATGCATGCATGTCCCTACGGCCAATGATCTCATTAGATTGGTTATAAAGCCATCCCGATCTGGTCCGATAGCTAACCAATGGACCGTCTCTCTGATCATACCCAGGAGGAAAACAGGAAGGCGATCCAAACCTTCCACCATCTCTCTGGAGGCGAACTTCACTTTCCCAGGAGGATAAACAGAGAAGGGGATCACTCAAACCTTCTCACCGTCTCTCTGGGTCGCACTTTAATCCAAGGAGGACAACAGAGCTAAGGGGCATCACACCCCTCCTCCCATCTCTCAAGGACTCAGAGGGAACACCACTCGTTCCACCAGGAGGAAAACAGGGCTAAGGGACCTCATGCCACCTCCCCAACTCTCTCTGAGGTTCACCGTGATCTATCCATCATCTCATCAATCTTCATCTCTTTCATTCCACCTTACGAAATATCACGTAGGGGTCATTCCTTCATAAAAATATTCACATGTGGACTAGGAAGTGAAATTAACCTTTAATTCCATTTAGAAACGCTTAAAACATCTTGTCTTGATTTTTAGTAAGAGCCGAATTGATTCTGGAATGGAGAGAATCGATTCCTTGTGGCTTGGTACAGGACCAATGGTCTTTGTAGGATTTCGAATCGATTCTGGAATGATCCGAGTCGACTCGAACCCCTTAGCAAAACCTTGTAAAACGTTTGAAAAGACTCTGAATTGATTCCAAGGTTACCCGAGTCGATTCCTTTTACTTAGGAAATTTTTTGTCATCTTTAATCAAAGGATCGAATCGACTCGCAAGGTACTCCGAATCGATCCAAGAAATCCACATTTCGTTTCTACCAAAATTCGAATCGATTCCTCCCTCACTAGACTCGACTCAATACACTTAGAGAAAGTTAAAGTTTGGAAAACATTACTCGAGTCGACTCTAGCCAAGAGAGAATCGATACAGAAATCGTTCTAAATCTTTCTGGAGAAAAATGAATCGATTCGACGAAGAACAGAGTCGACTCGCTGGATAAAGATTTCGAATCTTCAAAACATTTTTGGTACAGCGAATCGACTCGATCATAAGCGAATCGATTCAAAAAGACAGAAACTACAGAAAAACACGAAAATCACCAGAATATTACAACATTTTCCCCAACCCATTTTCAAATTCGGTTTTGCTAGGTGTACATATAAACACATTGAAACACATAAATCTTTCCCACTTGAGGAAGTGATTAATTAGGATGTGTTTGTGTGTTTTATGTGTACACCTAGCTTTTTTATTTCAAATAAACCTGGTAAACTTAAAATCCATACCATTCCAGTCAAAATAGCAAAGGTTCCACATCATAAACAACCCATTGGTCCCAAAGTCATTATTTCACTTCCTATTCCACAACTTTCAAGTTCAAAACTTCAATTTCCCCACACAACCACCATCATTTCCTCAATATTACCACATAGTACATCATCATCATTAATCATCAATCATCATTATCGTATTCACATTATCAATCATCACAAACTTCATACACGGCACATACATATACATTCACAAATTTCCCTACTTCATTTCATTTTAATTTCATTATCAAGTCATCCTAGGTCCAACTAGCCTAGGTGCTCATGCCAGATTAAATGTTGTAGTAATGAATCTAAATCCGTACCTGGACGCCAAGCTCAATGCATACACGCGATTCTCGTCGCGCCATCGAGCATCCAAGCACATTCATCCTATGTTCTTAGCACCCGTTAGCCACACCAACCTCTAATTCTCCAATATCTACCATCTATACCACAATACACAACCATACAAACAAACAAACACAACTTAATCACTATGGATTCTAACTAAAACCAAGAGTTTGGGTTGGAATCGCGTCACCGGAAATATCTCAGCTCATGAGCTTCGATTACCATGCTCAAAAGCATGCAAGATCATCACCTAATTCACAAAACTCGAAAACATGCAAGGTGGTTAAACCATTTTTGAGCAGAATCTTAGATCGAAGAAACGAGATATGAAACGAGTTACCCGCTAATTGCATACGTGGTAGATGCGAAGAGGATGACAAGAGCTTCGCGTACCCGCGAACCGTGCGTCAATCGGAGCTCTGGATCAAAAGTTATCGCGTCCGGAAGTTGGAGCGGGGCGTAAGAATTGCAATTCTTGAGCAACTCTTACCAACTCTCATAGCAACTCTCTCTCTTTTTCTTTCTTTGCAGCGTGCAAAGTGAAGGGAAGTGGGCTGAAATAGTTGCCCCATTCCTTTATATACTCACTTAAAGGGTGGCGTATTTGTAATTTCGTGGTTTGGTCCGTTCCGGGCCAAACTTTTAGTGAAGGTGTTCGTACTCACGTTCTAAATATTTTTGTGAGCACTTCCATGTACTCAATTTCATTTTATTTTATACCCGACAGCGCTAAGCCGGTACTGTCATCTTAGCTGACGGTACGGGGTTTACAGTGAGTGGCGCCCTCACATAATACATAAATATAGACTTCTTAAAACCGATATGTATAGTTTACTTAATTAATAAAATAGAGCTATGGACCGTAAATTTCAAATAATCTTCATTGATACATAAATAGTACATATACGTACCGTATCATATGATTCATTGACTCGATACACCACCTGCGAAGCTTAGGTCAGGATGTGCTATACATATACTTATATAACTAACTCTATTTACATACATTTTCCTAATTTTTCCGTGTAACATACAATAACCATTACTCAATTGACAAACAGGAGAGAATTCTAAGAACATGGGAATAATCCAAACTTCGCTTGTTTTTCAGAGTTTGAATCTGTATCTAAAAATCATAAGAAATAACACGATAATAATGTCGAAAACGTATAAGGTAAGCTAGCAGAATCTCGTTAGGCGATCCTACTCGATCACTCGGGTTTTATTATTCTTACATGACGTTCCTTAAGACTATCTCATAGTTACATACATTTATTTCTGATTATCACTATTTTTCTATTTCTTACCACAAGTAAATCTTAACCTCTAAGGGATACAAGACCAAATCAACTTACTCTAGGGTAATTCACATTATATTTCTCTTCTTTATTTTATCTCTAAGCTCATAGCCTCAATACTATCTCTCATCCTTGGTCCGATCATTTCATTCTGAGTACTTATAAAATTACAAACACCAACAAGACGCGCAAACATTCATTACAAATCAATTAATTATACCAAGCAATTCAAACCAAACAATCTCACTCAAATGCATATGATACATGCATGTCCCTATGGCTAATGAACTCATTTGGTCGGTTATAATAGCCAACCTGAAGATTTCCCAAAGTGTGCAGGAAGAAAAATAAGAATGAAATAAACGAGTAAATCCTCAGATAACTCTAACTTTAGTGTTTTCAATTTTGAAGTAAGATGAGACATTTTCATAATGTACTCCCTTATGTTCCCTTTGCCTTTATACCTCATGAAGACAACTTTGCTTAACAGATTACTTGCCTCCGCTTTTTCATTCTTTGCAAAAAATTGCTCAACATCTTTTAGGAACTTCTTAACATCTTCTTTCTCAGTAATTGAGCCTCGAAACACCACATGAATAGAGCGTTTAATGATCATAATACTTATTCGATTGGATCTTTCCCACTTCCCTATTTTAACCTCATTAGAATTTTTCACAGTGGAAGTAGATTTCTCATCTCGAAGAGCTATTACCAAATCCATACGACGGAAACAATTTTCACGGTATCCTTCCAAACCTTAAAGTTTGTACCATTTAGTATAGTAATACTACTAAGTTGAGCAGAAACATAGGTAGCTAAAGTGATACCAACTGAATTAGAATGCAATAAAACTTTAGTTAAAATAATAATAATAATAATAATAATAATAATAATAATAATAATAATAATGGGAAATAGTCCATATAGTGATATCTAAAATAACACTAATTTTTATCTTTGAATAGAAAAGTTAAACTATAAGAGATACTCCATTGCACTGGGAAATCAAATATTGTCAAAAAAAAATTTTTTTTATCACATATCAAGCTTCAAGCCTGTCTTTGGATAATTAAATATGCACATAAAAATATACTGAAGCTTTGCAACCTATTTATTACCGCATGAATAATAATAAAAAAACAAACCCAAAAGAGTACAATAGTTATTATTTGGTCAAACAATAAATTTTCTTTGGGTCGATTATTGTTTGCATAAATAATAAATATCAATGTACTCTTTATTTTTCTATTTATGTGTTTATATATAACTTTGCTAAATATGAATCTTCCTTTAATTGATTAGTATTCGCATAACTTATTTATATACAACTTTTATATTTCAAAATATTATAATGATGATAATAATTTTTCTTATTATTTTCAGACACCAATCACCAAATCATTGAACACAAAAAAATTAAATCCAAAGGACTCAAAAATCATTAATACATAACATTAATTTTTTATCCTAATGCAATCCCAAAATATTCCATAATATAATTAGATAATTTATGCTAAATAAAATATCATGGATTAAATCAAGAATACAATCCCAAAGAAAAATAAATAAACATGTACAATGTACTCCTCGTGTACTCTCAAAATATAAGAAAAAAAATTCAACCTAATATATATTATATTTGCATAGAACCGTACAATAATCATCATTGATATTAATACCAAATATTAAAATTGTATCTATATTGTACACATAAATATTTTGATAAAAAATTTTATAATTAAAACGAATATTCTCAATGATCAAACACAAATGGCTCTGATATCACTCGTTAGAAAATTCATAGTTAAACTTTCAGATAGTATGTGTTAAACCATTAAGAAATCATGAGAATAGAGAAGCATATTTGGATCCATGAAATAAATGAAAAACTGATGATGAGTGAGTGGTGGTTATTAGGTCTTCCTCAATCAAAGCCTTCGGTATTCTTTGGTGAGATTGTATCACAACTCCTCTGATGGGAATAGGGTTGCAGTGGGCATCTTTGATATATATTGGAGACCAAAACTCTAAAATTTTTATTTATATTAGGCTGTTGATTCCCATTAAATCTTGAAGGCCCAATAAAATAAAATAACCGATTTTATTCTCATTTAAGCCCAAATTTAAAAGCAATAATCCTATTTTAATAATAAAATAAGTGAGATCACACATGTAAGTCATAATCTAAAATAACTAATGTGATTATTTAATTAAATGTATTGCCCATATTTAAATTAGGAAATAATAATTTCCTAACACATACTAATTAACAAGTAGATTTTTGTAACTTTTCATTATTAATTACTCTCAAATAGTCAATAATTAACAGATTCTTCACCTTTAAGCTAAGCCTCCTATATTAGATATATATTTTTTCCTTTTAATTTGATTACTAATTGTTTGATTCATCATATAATATATTTTTATATACAATCGTGTTACGGGCCCCATAAAAAACAGCCCATAAAGAGCAAACGAGCCTCCAACACGAAGGCCCATGATAGCAACAAAAAATGCAACCCTCGTAACCGCTCGTAACCGGTAACCCAATTTCAATTAACCTAAATCCCATTTTCACTTTCACAGCTGTAAATCCCCTATCATCTCTCCCACCGTTTCTCCGTCGTCCCTATCATTTCTCCCACCGTCAACTTACATTCAACCACCTTGCTTCTTCGTCGAAGACTACATTCAACCATCGTGACTACATTCCACCACTGTGCTATTTCTACATCGTCGATTATTATCACCGTTCAACCACCTACCATCAACGCCGACGGAGTGATGATAACTCAACGGTAAAGATCGTTTTCAACCACCTCTTCAACATCATTTCTTCTTCTTCTTCAACAATCGATTAACATCACTTCAACATTCTTCGATGACAAATTATCATTCTTCAACTAAGGTAACTAACTGTTTGAACCGCAACCACTGTTGATGTCGTTGGTGTCTATTTTTGCGCGCGAAGTCTATTTTAAATTTAAATTTCAGAAATATAGTTTGGGATGATAACTTGAATTGAAATGCATGATAAATCTGAATGTGACTTGAGTTAGGTTTAATTTATATCTGATTTGTCTTCAAGATTAAAAGCGGTTATACATTTTAGCACTATTGTTTGATTTTCATGAGGCATTTTGGTTATGCATTTTATTTATGAAATATGGCCTTGTGATACATGACATTATTTCTGGTAATTTTTTAATTTTTCTTTTCGTTTCATTGAAATGCTGTTAATTTTTCTAGTGATAATAGGATGCTAGCATTGCTATTGTGCTTATTCATTGATAAGACCTGACACGGATTTTACAATCCTAAATTCGACAAGTATACCGAATCGTACAAA
>JASCZI010060805.1:22285-47279 GCA_036250425.1 Stylosanthes scabra | reverse complement strand
TTTTTTGCTCTAAAAAAATTAGAATATATTAGAGTACATGTGAGTATATAATTAAAACAGAAAAATATATATACTTTTTATATGGATTATTAAGGACTTTTATACTTTTTGTTTATTTTTATCTTATCTATACTATTATTTTCTAGGTAAAGCATTATTGAATAAATTGTATGTAAATTTTAGAAATAAAAATAGCTTTTTTATTTTCTAGGTAAAGTTTATTTAATAATGCTTTACCTAGAAAATAAAAAAAACTATTTTTTATTTCTAATTGTATAGATAAGAAAAAAATAAACAAATAGTATAAAAGTCCTTAATAATCTATATAAAAAATATATATATTTTTATGTTTTAATTATATGCTCACATGTATTCTAATATATTCTAATTTTTTTAGAGCAAAAAATTTGAATTATAAAAAAAATAATGTATAAAAAATTAATAATTCAATTAAGGAGTCAAATTTTAAAATAAATTAAGAGTTTTTACCGTTAAAAAATTGTTGATAAAATTTTAATATTGAAAGGCTGGAAAATATAGACACTAAAGAGTACTTAGTTCATTGTCATATCAATAATCAAAGCCAAGAAACAACATAAAACTAAAGCGCCTTTGCGCTAATTGGCTTCATTGGGGAGGCGCCTTTACGTTAATAGTTTTTATTCATGTGGCGCCTTTCCATTTGTTGCCTTCAATGGAAGAGGCGCTTCCCGCATCCACGCCTCCAACTCCAAGTGGAAAGCGCCTAGCGCTTTAGCGCCTCCTAGTCAGCAGTCAAGAAAAGAATCAGCTTGCCATCGTGGCAAAACAAGGACAGTTAGGTCAATTATTTCAAAACAAAGGTATTCCAGGAATAAATTTTGAAAACAGGGTAGTTGGATAAATTAGCCAAAATTGTCCTTAGGTTGTACCCACTTTTTAAGTCATTCACAAATTATAGTGTTGCCCATCCATTTGATAGCGTGCCCATTTAATTCCATTCATCACATACAATATAATTGTGGGCGAGGGTATAATTTCTTAGTTGAAAGTTGAGACAATATAATAAGCTCCCAAGATAGAGTTCTTAGCAATGATGCCAAATCCTCCTGAATTTAAGAAAATCCCATACTTCTCTAAACCGTTATTACTGATTCATTTACCATCCTCAGCATCATATATCGGGATTGTTAACTACTTAGATTAATTTTTTTTTTTTAATTGAAGATGACGAAAAGCTCATGTAAGATTTTTTTTAGATTTTGCAATTAATAACAAAAATACTAACGTGACAATTCTGAAATCAAAATTCAAATAAATAAAGAGGAAAAAGTAAATGTTAGTATTGTTAATTTATATTAGTTAGTAATTTTAACTAATAATCTAATATTTTAGGTTAACAATCCATAACATCAATACTTTTAAGTCAATACTTTTAAATATTATTATTAGCTATAATTAATGACCAAAACAATAAATTATACTGGGTTTTAGCACGATGAATAAAACATTATAAATAAAATTAAATATATTAGAATGATTAGAAACAAAATTATAACAAATCAAATACTAAAAAATATTTTTAAAATTTTTATATTAAGAATACTAAAACATATACTTTACTCTAAAATTAATAATAATCAAATAGAGGATCGGAGAACTATGCCCATTGATTTCTTTAATCAAATAGTTGATGATACGTAGTAGCTGCACTATCGAGTGCCAACATCTCAGGGAGAATCCTCTGGTTCACTAATACACTAAGCATGTATTACACATGATCTCTAAGGAATAAAAACCGAAATCTAAAACTTCTAACACTTTGATGATTTTAGGGCTTTGGAATGTATGTGTAATGTTTAGGTTTTGTAATATATATATTAACATTATATTGTGAAGATTTCTTTTAAATTCGAGGTGAATAAAAGGTTTATTACTTTGTTTCTTGTTCATACTTGGAAGGGAAAGAAAATGAAAAAATGTTTTTGGTGACTAAAAAATGTAAATATGAAATTTAAATGTAAATAATAATAATAATAGGATAATATTACATGTACACGTATTTATATATCCATCCCAAAAATAATTTTTTATATTTTTTACTATGATTTAATTTTTCTATGGAGTAAACACTCAATCCGATTCCCGACTATTTCTAATTTGGATAAACTCACCCCAAATTGTTCGAAAATCTTAATTCGACTGTCAACCATTTAAAAATTCGAATAAATATGCCCTTAAAGCAAGTTTGTGAGGTTATGATTTAGGATTGATAAACCGATTTTAAGGGCTTATTTGTCCAAATTTTAAATGGTTGAGGGTTAGATTGATGTTTTCGAATTATTAGGAGTGAGCTTGTCTAAAGTAAAAACAGTCAAGGATCGGATTTAGTATTTACTCTTTTTCTGTGCTATACTTTATTATTTTTGTACTTAAAATTAGAGAAAGTTTTGGAAACCAACGTTAGGGAGCCTATAGGAAGCCAATATCAATTTTCCTTCTTTTCTCTTTCCTCTTTCTTCTTTTACCACCCATTATTTTCATAATTACACTCATGGGCTCCCTAACGTTGGCTCCCTAATAGTACTCTTAAAATTTATGTGATAGACTTTAGAGAAAGTTTAGGGAGCTCATAGTTTGTTAGCCAATAGGTGGCTAATAGACTTTTTTCTTCTTTTATCTTTTTTTTTTTACCACCCACTATTTTTCTAGTTACACGCATGGACTCCCTATGAACTCCATAACATTGGTTCCCTAGCATTATTCCTTACTTTATTATTTATGTGTTTGACATATGAGTGTATTTGATATAAAAATATATGGATGAATATATAAATACACGTACCTTTAATTTATTTATTTATTTATAATAATAATAATAAAAAAATACAGGGTGTCATTTTATTGTGGTTGGACAACGGACAGTCCCTTGATTCAGACTCCACGTGCGGTGCTCTTTATCATTCAATCCATAAAGACACTGCTGGCAGGGAAAAGAAAATGGGACCCAAAACTAATGCCAGTCAATAATTATAAATGTAAAGATAAAACCACGAAAAAATTAAAATTAAAATTTAAAAAAATCAAGTGGACCCCATCTCATTCGACTCATCATTGCACTTTTCCACCCTTTATTCCTCTTTTGCCCATTACTTTTTCTCATAATTCTCTTCTTTACCCACTCGCTCCGACTCGATTTAACATTCAAGCGAAAATGGATCCTCCCAATTTTTTTTAACTTTCAAACTTCTAAGTGTCTATTAGGATTTCTCTTGTGCTTTAATATTCTGCTAGAGTTTTCTTTTGTGTCTTATTAAGGTTTTCTCTTTTGTTTTATTAGGGTTTTCTCTTGTGCTTTAGTGTTTTGTTATAATTTTTTCTTGTGCCCTATTAGAATTTTCTCTTGTGCTCTAATAGGATTTTTCTGGTGTTCGAATTTCTTTTGTTCATTTGGAATACTCAGAAGATATTAGAGAAGGAGTGAAGATTTGTGTTGAATATAATTATTAGAAGATTCTTTGCATCTCGGACCATGAAGGCTGATTTCAAGATAATTTGGAGCCAACCTAATGGTTTTCTCTTATCTTTAATGATATAAGAGTATTTTGCAGGAATTGTTAGGGTTTGGAGAGACCCCTGACTTTTCATAAACTGAAAGGGATTTGTATATCCTACACTCCCGAGAATGGTTCAACAGTCAATCTCGAATGATGGAATTTGAATTGAGATCTTGTGGTTTCTACATAATCTTCCGGGTATTAAGGTCTACGGAAAAAAATATCCACGATGGTATCCACTGCGCCAACATATCTTTGAAGCCGCATCTTCTCCAAATGATTTTTGCCTCCGTCGTTGAGATCAACCTTCAGTTTCAAAAATATCACCTTTCTTTGTTTTTTAGTATTTTTCTCTCTAAGTTTATTTGATATTTACATTTTAATTCCTGTGGAGATTCCACTTTCTCTTGCTTTTGGTTGTCCAAATTGGACCAAACTCATTTGTATTCATTTTTTCTATTCAGTGAAATGAAATACAACTGCCTTTGATAAAAAAGAAAAGAATCCTCCCAATTTTATTTCTCAATTATTTATTAAGTATAATATTTTATCATTTGACATTTTCTTTCACATAATTTTTCGTCTTATTTAAAAAACATAAGGATAAGAGATTACACTTTACAACAATACTTAAGAGAAAAAATGAAAAAAAATCCATTAGAATAAATATCCTTTGGCTCATATCTATTTTTCAAATTAGAACAACACGTTTTTTGAAAGAAAATAAAATAAAAAATAACAATCCATTTATAATCTCCAATGTTAAATATTAATAGAAAATAGTTACATGGTACATTGTTATGACAATTTAGTCATTAAGTGCTAAATGAAATGGATAGGAATTGATTTATCCATTACTTCTTATTCACCTTTTATACCTTATTCACATTTTGTCCCTTGTTGTTTTTTTTTTTTTGAAATTAAGTACTTTATTAAGAAGGATGGTCTTGGATGTCAAGATGAACCTGGTTACAAATTTCAGCTGGTGTCTCTTCCAACCACAATTGATTTGGTTTGGTAAGAGCTAGCTTTGCAAGAGTATGTGTCACTATATTTTCATTTCTTTTAGTATGGGAAATACTGTATGATCTAAAGCTAGACAAAAAAACTCTACAATTTGTAATGAACGTGCCAAGGGAGCCTCCAAAAAAGGAACTTGATTTTAGAGCTTGGACTACTTCAATGTTATCTCCCTCCAGTTCAATATCCCAAAAACAACATTGGGCTGCAAATTTTAGGCCCTCAAAAAAAGCAAAAGCTTCAGCCTCTCTAACCGAAAGTGAAGGTATATCCTCTAGTGTGGTTGTAGCTGCAACTAACCCCTATCATCTCTAATAACTACACCCACTCCCCCTCTATCATCATTATTGCGAGCAGCATCCACATTAATCTTGAAAAATCCAAGCTCTGGAGGCTTTTAAAAGTTGGGGCTTTGGCTGCCGGCAGGGTTGGTCCTCAAATTCACCGAGAAAGGAGCTGCAGAAATTGCCTCAGCTCAGGAGATAGTCGCCTTCTCCAACAAAATTTCTGGAGTGGCAGATTCACCTTCAAACACTAATTTATTCCTTGCAATCAATAGGCTATGGAGGCAGCTCGTAAATAGGTCCTCTCCTTCTGTTCCAATTCGGTCTAGTGTGGAAATGATCCACTCTCGAAGGGGAATCCCTGATACAACTTCTGTTCTTAGTGTGAAGGGTGTCAAAAACTATAACCTTCTCGCCCAGACACAATCTCTGAACAGGTGAGTTTGAGTCTCTTCTCCTTCACAGCATCTGGGGCAAATTGGTATGCAACTAATTCCTCTTCTGTTCAGGTTTGATTTGTTAAGCCGGGAATTGTGGAACAATACCCAAAGGAAGTTTTGGGTTCTCAAAGGGGTCTTCAACTTCCAGAGGTGTTTCCATCTCTGCCTGTCAGCTTGGTTAAGGGGAGTACTTTGGTTTGCTCCATTATTAAGGCTCCTGATTCTGTGGTAAGCTCCTTTCACCTCGTACTCACCATGTTTGTTGAATTTCCAGTAATATGTGTCTTCCTGTTGTTGAATGGTTTTGGGAATGGCTAGGATTTGATCTGCTTCAAACGGTAGGAAAGTACTCCGAATCAAATTCTTGTCCCATGAGTTATCTTCTAGGTTGATTAGGTTGTCTACTGTAGCTTCATGATCAAAGCTGGTTCTTGGGCTCCAAACCTTGTACCCGTTTTGATTAGGAAGCCAAGGTCACCCCAAATCTTAGTGCTTCTCCCTGTTCCAATCCTCCAAATTCCACCCATCTCTAGAACCCACTTTGCTCCCCAAATGTTGCTCAGGTATAGCTAGAATTATAGCATCTGTGTGACTCTGTGAATTTATTTCTTGCAAAATATCTAGCTTTGAGCATTTTGGCAGTGAGCGAATCTAGGTTAGAAATAAGTCTCCACCCTTGTTTGGCACGAAGGGCCTTGTTGAAAGCTTCAAAAGTCGTAAAACCGAGTCCCCCTTCCTTTTGGCTTTACAGAGCTTATTCCATGCTATCCAATGCATTTTCCTTTCACCCTCCTTACTCCCCCAGTAGAAATTACTAATCATACTCTCTATGTGGCTGCAAAGCGACTTGGGGAGTTCAAAACAGCTCATGACATAAGTTGGTATGGATTAGGCCACTGATTTAATCAACACTTCTTTCCCAACTCTAGATAGACATTTTTCCTTCCAACCCTTTAGCTTTTTCCTGATTCTCTCTTGGACAAACTAAAAAATTTGCTTCTTGGACCTACCAACCGAGGTTGGGAGACCCAAGTATTTTGAGTGATTTTCCACCGCCTTAATGTTCAACCAATCTTGGATAAGAATTTGTCTAGTAGGAGGTATGTTTCGGTTAAAGGAAATCTCCGACTTGTCCAAATTGATCCTCTGTTCGGAAGCTAACTGGTAGGATCTCAAAATCTCAATGACTGATAGGATGTATTGATCAGAAGTTCTAAGGAAAAGAATGCTGTCATCGGCAAAAAAGTAGGTGGTTTACTTCCGGAGCTAGTCTAGCAACCTTTATTCCCTGAGTAGCATGGTTTTCTTGAGCTTTATGGAGGAGACCTGAAAAGACTTCTGCACAAAGGATGAAAAGGTAAGGAGACAATGGGTCTCCTTGCCTAATACCCCTGTCTGGGCTGAAAACTTTTGTAGGGTTGCCATTTAGCAGAATAGAGAAAGAGACCGTACTAATACACTTCCAAATCAAATTCAGCCATGAATGAGAAAAACCCATTGCTCTAAGGACTTTTATGAGAAATTTCCACTCCACCCTGTCGTATGCTTTCTCTATGTCAAGTTTAATCCCCATGTATCCCTTGCTGCCCCCATTCTTCTTCTTCATGTAATTGAAGATTTCAAAAGCTGCTAAACCATTGTCCGTGATAAGACTCCCTGGGACAAATGCACTTTGAAATTCTCTCACTATCTCTGGCAAAATTCTTTTCATCCTATTGGCAATAGTCTTTGTAGCTATTTTAAAGATCACATTGCAAAGGGAGATAGGTCTGAAATTTTTCATGTGAGAGGGATTCTTTATCTTCGGGATCAGACAAATAAAGGTCTTGTTCATCTCTGAGGAATCTGCCCCTTCATTTAGGATACTCAAAACCCATCTGGTTCCATCTTCGCCCACTATACTCCACATTCTTTGGTAAAACAAAGCTGGCATTCCATCTGGCCCGGGGGCTTTTCGTTGGGTGCATTTGGTTGAGAGCCTCTTTGACCTCCTCCTTTGTGAAAGGGTGTTGGAGATGCTGAAATTGGTCTTGATTAATTCTGCCTTGAACCACTTCTGTCACTTCTTCAATTTTTTCAGTAGATTCTGCTGCAAAAAGCTTATAGAAATAGCTTGTGATTACATCTTCAATCTTCCCCTCATCTTCAAAGAAATTCCCAACTTCATCTGAAATCTTCTCAATTCTGTTCCTTTTCTTTCTCTGAGAGGCTTTGTAGTGAAAAAAGCTTGTATTTCGGTCTCCTTCTTTGAGCCAAGATGCTCTTGATCTCTGGAGCCAAACCTGTTCAAATCTAAAAATACGCTCTCTTTTCTTTCTTTTACAAGTCTCTCCTAACATATCTATTAAAATAGGGCAGTGGTCTGAGTTGTACCTTTGGAGATGTTGAACAACAGCTCTAGGAAAAGCGTCTTTCCAGTCCATGTTTGCCACTGCTCTGTCGAGTCTTTCTTGAACGTTCTGGTCTCCCCCCTGGTTATTGGTCCATGTGAAGCTGTGTCCCAAAAAACCTAAGTCTAAGAGTTTGGTAGTTTGGAGCACTTCTTTAAATCCCCTTGTCTGTGCATATGTGATTGGCATGCCCCCCATGTTCTCTCCCTGATTCAGTACCTGATTAAAGTCCCCAAAAACAATCCAATGGAGGTTGGTAGATTGGCCAAGAGAATTAAGAAGTTCCCAAGATCTGTGTTTATTTGAAGTTTCAGGGCACCCATAAAAACCAGTGGCTCTCCACAATCTATACCCTTCTTCTGGGCTTACAATCATATCTATGTGGTTTAACGAAATAGAGGAGATATCTACTTTCAGCCCCTTCCCCCATAGCACAGCTAATCCTCCTGATCTGCTTCTCCCTTCTCCATTGCAATCTATTCCCACTACATTGTCTAAACCTCCCCTCATTCGCAGCCTATTAATTTCTTCCGCTTTTTTCCTTGTTTCCATGAGAAAAACAAGGTTGGGATCTTTTTGATTCAAGAGCTTATTGAGAGCTCTCACTGCCCATGGGTTCCCAAGCACATGGCCGTTCCAGCTGAGTAGCCTCATTTTACTCGGCAGGGCTGCTTAGCAACCTCTGCCGATAGTATGATGGTTTGTTGTCTCTTGGCTTGTGAAAGTTCATCCTTCATATCCATTGGTACTTTCTCTTCATGCTTCCTATTCCCCTCCTTGTTCTGCATATTCTTTCCCCTTGCCTCCTCTTGACTCTCCTCCAACTTTTGATCAGCTTTCCCTGTACTATCCTTTACTTTTCGTTGTTCTCTAGTTTCTTCTATTTGTTTTACTTCTTTGATTGACATGGGATTAGTCTTTTTGAGTTCTGATTGTTGTTCAAATTTTGCTTCTTGTGACTTTTTCTGATGTTGCTGAGTTTCATCTCTTTGTTTGTTGCTGGTTTCTCCTTTTCCCTTAGGTTGTGTTGGCTTTTGTGTTTGGCTTATTTCATATGCTTCTACTACCTTTAGTTTGGCCAATTTCTCCAATAGCTTCTTGTGTTGGCTTGACTGTTTGTCTTCATCTTTTGGTTTTCCTGTCCCTCATCCTTCTTGTTTCTCCACGGTTACCTTATACCCCATTGTGTCAACTCTTATCCAGGCTCCCAGTTCTTTGGATTTCCAGTTAGCTCCCTCTTCTTTTTCTTCTGCCTTCTCACAAGACTCTTCATCATGACCAATAGTTCCACAGAAATAGAATATGGTTGGAAGTTTTTCATATTTGAAATCAACCCATGTGATGTCATCCATAGAGCTTCCTATGTTCACCCCTTTCTTGATCGGATTGGTTATGTTGATTCTAGTCCTCGCCTTGAGAAATTGGCCCTGTCCATTTCTACCGTCAAAAAGTTTACACTCTATTACCTCTCCAACAGTCTCTGCCAGCTTTGTCCCCAACTTCACTGTCTTGCAATGTTCTGGCAAGTTTCGCATTCGACCTTATTGAAGTTCATCTCCTCTATCTTCATCTTCCTCTCCCATTTTTCCAATATTAACCATGAGTTGCGGAACATCCAAGGGCTACTTCTCAGGACCCTCTTCATGTCAACTTCTTTCTTGAAGAAAAACCGATACATCTTCCCTTGGATCACCTTCATTTCAAAGCCCTCTGGTCTTTTCCAAATGTTATACATTGCGTTTTTAACCTAGTTAGGGTTAATGGGTTTTTGGGTAATCAACTTTCCAACTATACTGTATCTACATTTTTTAACCCCTTCTTTTATATCCCCTTCATTTTAGATGACTAGCTCTTCCTCTTCCTCTTCAGTTGATTCTGGTTCGGTTGATACTCTTGTTATGTTTGTTGAGGTTGAAGTTTCCATTTCAGGAAGGTTGGTTGGACTCTGTCTTTTGTTCAAAACACGATTGCTATGACGGACGCTCTTCACGATATGAATGCACGGATCGTATCACGTTTAAGAAGAAAACGGATGCTCATCACTATACTTCATTCACTCTATTGGGGTGTTGTGCCCTAACAGAACGAAAGAGAAAGGTTTTACTTGTCCCTTGTTGCTGAACACGATATTTCACAACGTTTTTCATGTCTCTATATATGGTATTTCATTCACAATATTTTTCATGTCTCTGTACACCTAAGTAGAATGACATTGCAAAAAGAAAACATAGACATCTCATAGAAATGAGTATTGCTATGCTCTTTACTGCTTTAATGCCTCTAAATTATACGGATGAGGCAGTGCTCAATACAACTCATCTAATTAATACAATTCCTACTTCAAGTCTTGGTAATATCTCTCCTTTTGAGATTCTTTTTGCCCAATTTGATCTCATGTTTTTTAAAACCTTTGGTTGTGCTTGCTATCCTTTACTTAGACCATACATTTAAATAATTTGGAATATAGATCTCAAAAGTCTCTATTTATTGGCTATGCTACACATTCTAAAGGTTACAAATATTTGTTATCCATCGATAGAGTATACTTTACAACTTACATGACATGTTTTTTTTAATGAGAATACATTTTCTTATTATGATATTTTTCTGCCATTTACAAGTAATACTTGTACTGAGTCTAAATTAGTGATTCCTAGCATTGGACCAACTCACAACATTTGTTCTTCATCATCACCCAGCTATTATATCACCCCTCCATCAATAAATTTAATTTCTACACCAGATTCATTTCCACATACCTTACTAACCTCCACTCTTCCACCTGTTGCACCACCATCTATTGAGACCACCACTTATATTCCCGCTATATCAACCAGTAACCTAATATTCATTATATGCTCACTCGTTCAAAAACAGGTTCTTTCAAACCCAAACTGCTTATTAATTCAATTATTTCTAAATCTGATCGTACTGAAAATCCTAAAAAAAATGCTCAAACTACCTTGGCTATTCTTCATTGGAAACAAGTCATGCAGGAAAAAAATGATTCCTTAATTAGAAATAACACTTCAACTATTGTAACTAGACCTTCTAATGCTAAAATCATTGGCTGCAAATGGATATTCGCCATCAAATGCCTACCTGATGGCTCTAAACAAAAGTATAAAGTAAGATTGGTGGCTCAAGGTTGCCACCAATCTACAGAGTTTGACTTTGATCAAGTCTTTCGCCCATTTATAAGACTAACTACAATTAGAAGTTTAGAATAGTTCTTAGTATTGCTTTATCTCATGTCTAGATCATTAGACAGTTTGATTTTAATAATGCATTTTTGAATGGAGACCTGCATCAAACCATTTACATGTCTCAGCCTACTAGTTTTTCTACTAATTTTGATTCTTATGTATATAAATTAAATAGAAGTTTATATAGCTTTAAGCAAGCTCATCATGAATGATTTCTTAAGTTAAGCAAAGTTCTAAATTTTTTTGAATTTTACAGCACTAAATCTGACACGTCCTTATTAATCTTCAATAGATGATCGTCCTTATTATTCCTCATTTAAGAAAAAGAAGAATGATGATGATGAGGAATGTAGTGTGTTAATTCATTTGAGTTTGATTTTGATAGTTTGTTTCTTCAATGATGTTTGGTTTGTTTTTCATTTTTGCCGTTTTGATGGGATGTTGCACTTTGGCTTCTTTTCTAAATAACTTTGGTTTGTTTTTTTTAATAAAATGTGGTTCATTTCTTTAAATGATATTCAGTTCATTTCTTTAAAATATCCTGTTCGTTTTGTTGGAGAAGATGAAGATGAACAATATAAGCACGAAGGAAAATGGGAAAGAAGACAATGACAATGACGATGCCGGTGATGATAATGACGATGTAGAGAAAAAGAACCAGCAAACACTACAAGAAACTCTCGGGGAACCGTCTGAGTTTCCGTTGGATTATTCCGACGCAAATTTTCGTCGGGCTTTCGACGGATTCTGATAACCCCAAGTCAACGCAGGAATATTTTCATAGGATTATGGTAATCCGAAAATCCATCAAAAATTTGTATAATTTTTTTGTATAATTGTTGTTTAGGATGTAATTTAAATATTTTAGTTTAGGGTGTAATTTAAAATTTTTAATTTAGGGTGTAATTTTTTTGCTTCAAAATTTTAGTTTAGGTGTAATTTAAAAATTTTAGTTTAGGGTTTAATATTTGTTACAAAATTTTAGTTTAGGTGTAATTCTATGAACCATAATGCACAAATTGGTTATTTGTGATTTTTTTTTTATTTGTGTTTTGTAGTTAGGGTTGGAAGTAGACTTAACATGTGTTAGACTTTTTAAAAATTTATGCATTAGGGTGATTAGGCTTTTTTTGAATAAAATTTTGAAATTTTATTTTGTGCACTTTGGTCAGCTCATGCAACTAGCATTCCCGCAAATCTCTACGCCAGATCTCTTCGCTCCTCCAGTTATGGAGGTTCCTTTGCCTCCAGCACTGGTACTCCCTCAGGTCCTACAGAGGTAGACTTGAAAGAGCATGTCCAGAACCTGATGCAGAGCCTCAAGAATCAAGGATAGGAGCTGCAGCTGCAGCGCGACGAAGCTCTCACTCTCAAGAATATGCTTGTTGAATGGGATGCCCGTGTAGAGCAGAGTCTACGAGCAGCAGTGCGATGCAGCAATAGATGCTGGCCTTCTACGAGCCCCTACGCTTAGGGAGCAGCAGTGCGAGCGATGGAGGTCCTTCGACTGCAGCACCGTTGCCTCCTCATCCAACACCACAGTAGCCAGATCATCCTCCGATAGACGATGATGATGATTAGGAGGATTCTTAGGCTAGCTTTTTTTACTTTCATTGATCAGTTGGGAACATTTTTATTTCTTTATGCACATTATTCTTAGACATTTGCAGTGGGCAGCAGCGAAATTAGAAGAATAAGAAGAAAACGGAGAGGAGGAGGATGGCGATGACAACAATGAGGCCGATGGCATTGTGATGCCACTCCCTTAAACCAATCAGAAAGTTCGAGTTAATAAAAATTCCGTTGTGAGTATAGCCCTAACCGGTGCATCTAGGAATGTATCGAGATTTAGAAAAAGTGTCACAAGCTACAAGAAAAAATACCTAGAGTATTGCACTCCGGTTGTTCTCCCTAGGGATTGAAAACCGAGACTTGCGTTTGGTTGTGAAATATTGGGGGTTGTAATGGGTATGGTTTAAGAACGGAAAGGTGAATACTTTTGCTGCAAGAATTAAAAAGGTGCTTATTCTAGAGTTGAACTATTGTGTATCCCTATGATCATCATTAATCCCAATTATAAATGGTTGTAATGTGAAGAGTCAACCCATCACTCTGTTTAATGGTCGAGTGGAGGGGGATTAATCATAATCCATAAGTTCTAAGCTACTTACTAATGTAAAAGTCCAAGGTATTAGTCGAATAATCCATCAAGTTCGCCTTATTAAGGCCTACTCATCACTAGCAAAAGCTTAGGGTCAACGGAAAAAATATTAATCCCACCTCTTTTCCATTCGAATCCTTAGCGATTAGTGACTAATTAAGATCATCCACATTTCAACCCATGACCAAGACATAAGGATCAATAATTACAAGAATCATAACATCAAACATATGGTAAGCATAATAAATAAACATGATAAATAAAATAAGAACACAAGATTAAGCAAGATTGTCATCAAACAAAATCAAAACATTAAAATCAAGCAATTTTTTAGCTAGTGTGACTAGAAAATGGATGAAAAATTCTAATAACACTAAGTGAAGTTGAGAGGAGATAAGAAAGCTTAGGAGCTCTCCTTAAAAATCGTCAACAAAACTACCAAAAATTACACTAGATCCCAAAAGTGGGCTCTCAAGGGTTGGTGGTTTGTGTTTCCAGCATCTCTCCTTAAATAGGCCCTCAATTTGGCTCGAAATTTTCTTTTTGCCATTCAAAATTGAGTGTTGTCCACCCATATGTGCGTACACAGATGCAAAATAGAGGCCATTTTTTGTTGAATCGAGGATTTGTGCGTACGCACCAAGGGTGTATGCGTACGCACCAATGAGGAAACTTGGGTTGCACGTCACTCCAGGGGTGTGTGCGTACACGTCAATGGCATGTGCGTACGCACCAGTGCCCTAGATGTTCTTCCAAGCTTTCTTCATGATTTCCTTGATCCTTTGGCCTTCCTTAGCCATTTTCACTCCAATTATAATATATCTAGGCCTAAAATACTTGAACAAACAAATCACGGTATCAAATGAAATAAAAATTGGATAAATTTATAGCAGAATATGACTAAAAATGCATGTATTTACAACCTAAGCTCTAAAGAATAATAATTCATGAATGCACTCAATTTGCAAGTATTTAAGAGAGTTTGGTTTGATATTTTGCTTAATTATAGCATAAAATAAACTATTATAAATGAGTTTATCACATTGACAGTGAAGGAAAAGAAGAAGAGGGAGGAAAATAAGAATAACACATTAAAAAAGTTGGAGGAGGAGGGAAGGTAGTAAAAAGGTAAGAGGAGAAGAAGATGAGGGCGAAGGAGAAGAAGAAAGCGAAGAAGGAGAATGTGTTACATACCTGTTTAGGTGGGAATGATTGTCTTTGATTGGTTAAGCTTTGTTGTTGAAATAAAGTGTACATATAGTAGCATTGTTTTATTTATTAATAAAAGAAATGTTAATATAGTTGGGGTCATTGGAGAAGGAATTATTATAAGGGAAGAAAGGACAAAAGTACACATGATTTATTATACGATGGATAAAAATACACATGAATTTTTTAATAATCCAAATGTACATATAAAATTTTGTATCGTTGGACAAAAGTACACATGACTTTTTTATCCTTTCCAAAAATTTATGTGTACTTTTAATTTGTCCCTTACTAAAATATTTTATATGTACATTTGGGTTATTAAAAAATTCATGTGTACATTTAAATTATTAAAAAGTTTATATTTATTTTTATCCACCGTGTAATAATTTATGTGTACTTTTGTCCATTCATTATAAATGTTCTAGTAAAAAGTTACAAAATGTACGCCTCTAACTCCGCATACCATGTACTCTACCCGTCATGTTTCATGCTGCCATTTATTTATAACATTTATTTACCAATTATCTATTTAGTTTTAATTTCAACTCTATCTAGAAATTAATGTTACATTATTGTGCTTTAAGTATTATAAGTTCGTGCTGTTTCGCTCAACTTTTTCGACAGGATCGAATAGAAGCAGAGTTCCATAATTTCAGATCGAGGAGCGAGATACGACTTCTTATAATAAGTAAATGGACTTTTTCAATCGATTAAGAATACAAACTGGAATTAACTGAGCACTTGGAATATAATTTCATTAATAAGAAATGTGATGAACAATGATCACATATAACTAAACAAAATAGAATGGCTGAGTAAAGGACTAAAATAATGATGAACTACTGGAAAAGTAACATGTAAATGAGCAAAAATGATAAAGATGAAAGCAAAATAGCTAAAGAAAAGAAATGAACACTCTTCGACTACTCACATACAGCACTTGAACTCCATTGTTCTTCCTTGATGTCTGGGAAGACTTGGAATTTTTTTAGAGTTTTGTTATGGTTGTGAATGATCTGAAAAGTGATGCTTGAATTATGAAGATTTCTTCTATTTATAGGCGTGGAGCCATACTCAGTTCAGCACACGATCAGAGACCTTTCCTTGCTCCGGAAATTTAGCTCCCACGTCTGGTAACCCCATGTTCAATAACCTTGCACCTAAAGTAAACATACCCACGACCTGTAATAGTTATCCTTCCTGTGGAAATAACCTTCGACCTTGCCCTTTCCAAAATTCGCTAAGTGTGAACTTTTCCATTTGCTTCGACCTTGTCCTCGGATTTCAAAGTGTTCGACACATTTGTACTTGAATTAGACTATGATTATGCGTTAATCAGGACAGACTTTTCACTCCCTATAGTCGAAAGCGATTTCTTCCATCATTGGTCAAAACACTTTTTCCGGAAGCTTCTCATCAAAAAATTATTTTTTGTCTAACACATGCAATCGATAGTTTTGATACTTATTAATTTTATTACATATCCTGAAAGTCATGCAGATACGTTATCAAACCTAATTGTAAAATATTATGTAAGATGTAAGATATATTACTGACAATAATGCCAAACTTAAAACAGGTCGTCACCCTATTACATAGATGTAAGTCACAACGCACAAACAGTTATCTGTGGTCCTTCAAATTCAAAATTTTTATTTTCAAATCTCACAGTTTTTTTTTTCTTTATAAAAAAGTCATAAATTTCACGTCACAAAAGAATGTACCTTCACATTATTGTGCTTAACAATTGGAAAAAGAAAATGTATGACACTTTCTAAAATAAAATTGGTTATCATCATATCATTAGAAGTATTGCAACTTGACCTACAATAATCACAATTATTATAATTATTATTATTGAGAGAGAAGATTGAAGCATGGCACGTGTCACTCCATGTGCCCAAAAGACCATAGTGTAACTTTAAAGGGAACAAAAATTGGAAATAATAGCACACCGAAATGCAATGGCATAGATCTATATAGATATTAGATATAGAAGATATAGATATAGTATTACATTTCAACAACCAACATAAACATACCTAACAAAATGATGAAACCATATCCAACTATATAACAACTGTACTATGTGGTTCATATTATGAACGCTAAGATTTGATCAAATTAACGGCAGGTTTTGATACTTGGATCGGATATTGATAATGACAATTCACATATCCAATTTATGTCTCAATCTTCCCAATTATATATGTTTTATTATTTAATGTGCCGCAATTAATCTATGTATCTTGGTCCTAAATGACACTTAGTCTTGTCATTCCCCTAATAATAATAATAATACTATTGGATGTGCACTTTTTAATTTAACTAACATTTATATGATTGATTATTCATTCATATATCAGTTGAAACTAAATCAATTCAAAGAACTATTTTTGGGTTATCTCTTTGCATATTGTCACAATATAGCTAACGACACAACCACGTTTGTTTCAGAGACCTAATGTACCTTATCATTATTATTTTGCCTTTAATTTTGTAGCATGTAACAAATCTTCAATCATGTTCAAGTAAAGAGCGCAAACTACAGCAATGTAATCACATGATTCATTATTATTATTATCACCAAACCAAAATTTATAAATGTAATTCAAAGCACTCATTACATTTACTTATTAAGTTTAATTTTTTATTATTATGTATTTTCTGAATTTTCTCATTTTTTTTTATAAAAAAAGTCTTGAAACCATTGTAATCACATCAGAATCATAGTGAGCACTCTACAAAGAAGGTGGGGGATACCCGCTGTTTATTAGCATTTTGCGGCGGTTTCACAAAATATAGATGTTGGAGGAATATGGCGACGATTGATGTAGAAATTTCCGTGAATGGAAGAGTTTAGTGTCGATTGATACAGGTATCATCGCAGAACAGATAAATAGAAAAAATATAGCGGCGGTTGAAGTAAGAACCAATACAAAATGTATTTTTTTTTATTTTATATATTTTTAACTTAGATTCCAATTTTGACCTTATACTTTTTTTACCTTTTTAAAATTTTTACGATAAGAAATAATAAAAAGTACATTGTTTAAAATTTTTTCGCAATTTTGCAAGATGAAAGTTGTTTCAAACATATGTTTTTTAAAATATGTTAAACTCACGTATTGAAAATATAAAAATTATAATAAAAGAAAATTTAAATTATAAAAATATATTTCACATCACTTAAATCTAATTAATTAAAAGGTGATAACTTCAATTTTTACGGTTAACAAAATATTTTATATAAAGGGTAAATTCTTTTTTTTTGTCATGAAGTTTGCAATAAATTTTAAAAATATCTCCAACGTTTAATTTGATTCAATTTTACCTCTAGCGTTATTTTCGATTAGTTTCAATTCTACCCCTATGGTCAAATATTTAATGCTCAAGGAGTAGTTAATAATATCTTTTTCAAGTTTACCCTCAAAATACTATTCATCTTCATCGTTATTATCATGAAATCTTCTTTTTTCTCTCTTCAAATCACTCTTCTTTAGAAACCCACTTCCTATCACTCGCCACCATTATCATCTCTTCCTACCTCTCCTTCATATCGGCGTAGACGTGACCGCCATAACCTCTAACAAGACTCATCAAATCTTCACTTTTTGTAGACGTTGGTGGTGGTGAATGGTATAAAGAAAGATAAAATTGAAAAAGAAATCTAGATCATACGTTAACTATAAAAAAAAAATTGATGGTAAGAGTATATTTGAAACTATTCAGAAACATTAGAGATAAAATTAAATTATATTAAACGTTAGGAATATTTTTAAAACTTTTTGCAAATTTAAAGGACAAAAGACATACTTAACCTTTTTATAAATAATAGATAAAATATAAACTACAATTTAATAAAACCTCTTAATAAAAATATCAATAACTTAATTTCAATCATTCAAAATAATTTAGTTTGAATCATACAAAATATATAAATTCATCACATCGCAATAGTGCCTAAAACAGGTTCCATGACAACAATAAAGATTGAAATAACCATGGTGATTAAAATGTAAAAAAATGTTTAGGAGAGAATAAATAATCAATAAAAAATAATTTAAAGTTATCTTATTTTGTATTATTTAATTACTACTAAAATAATTAGCTAATTTATATGTAATAAGTATATAAGTATGAATGTTATATATTTAACTTATTAATACTAAATAAAATAATTTTGAATTATTGTAGGCTCTCTAATATTACTGTTAAAATATATATTAATGTTAACTATGATTGTAATTAGACTCATGGTTCAGATGTGAAACCCAGATGCAAGGATGAATTATATTCTATATATTGAAGTTGTTAAATTATTGTCATGAAAATAAATTACTTATCCAATAAATTTAAGACGATGGGACGAGATATATGAATAATTATATTTTTAATATATTTTTTATGTATTAAAATTCAATTTAAACGAAGCTCTAGTACAGTGTATTTATGAAACCAATTCCCCAGAACCTTAAGGAAAGATATAAATAGTTATATTTTTAATAAAGATGATCGAATGTAATTTAATTAGACTATAACATTTGGTTATTACCGAATGAATTTAAAAACAATTATACAAAAGTTTATACTTTAATTTTTTATAATATCTGATACACACCAGATCAACGCCCAAAAGCTTGACTAAATGTGTTAAGATTACTCGACTTAGATAGATTAGTTTCTTCATAATATTCAATCAAAATTTTAATATACAATAAAATAAATAAATTTCTAACAAGTTCAATTACTTCGTATATACAAAAACTCAGTCACTGCATATAAAATTATTCGGTATTTGGAATCACATGTTTTTTTTTTATTAGACATGTAAACAAGTTTTGTTATTAGTTTATTGTTGCTTTGGTTATTTTATTATGACAAAATTGATTATTTCGCTGGTTAATTATTTTAGTTAAAAAAATTATATGAATCTATATGTATATATATAAACATAAAAAAATATAGTGATTGATTTAGTAATTAGTAGTTGAATTATTTGTTGAGTAAAAAAAATTATTTGAAATTTTATGAAAACCAATTTGAATGTTAAGTCACAAATAATGATGTAGAGCTATGTTTCCATTCGAGCCTCATTATCAAGGCAATGATATTGACCCTTTAACTAATAATAATTAAATTTCATCAAGTCGGGGATAGAAAACAAATAAAAAGCTTTAAATAAACGGTTTGGATATAACAAATAAGGGCACATGTTAAGACTAAGGTTATTATTGCTAGATTTTTTTAAAACCAATAAACAATTAAATTGGTTCTTGAAGAATTTTAAACTCTACACTTTTATTTTTAACAAATTTTTATTTTTTAGAAGCTTTTGAGAACTATTCTTATTGAGCAAATTAGTCATCATTTTGGGAATTAGTCATCATTTTTTAATCGTCTTATAATATAACTTTAAGATATTTATTTATTCAACATAAATGTTAAAAATTTGATAAACATTAACGGAAAGACCAATTTATCTAACATAAATAATCTTCAAAAACTTCAAAAAACAAATGCTGAAAATCATAAGAATCGAATCTAGAATTTAAATTTCCTTGAAATGGAAGTTGATTTTTTTTAAAACTCCTATTCTGATAGAGAAATAGAACTTCAGTAACACACTATCCAACCATAAATTTGGCCCCTCAAAATTGAAATATATAGTAGCTATATACTAATAATAAAGCTTGAGAATATTATGAAAACCTTGCATATGCCACATGCAATACCACTTACATGAAATTTCAAACACCCTGGCCACTTGCACTTTTTACATAGAAATAGAAAGAGAATTGCAATTTCAAATTTATTTGTTTCCCCACTTTGTGAGATATACATATTAAGAGTCAATAGTGAATTGCATGCAAAGCAAAATATGGTGCCCTCATGATGGGGCAAAGGACTAGTTGTACCTTAGAAATTCATATGTTCTACAAAATTAAAGGCACTACTACTGTTTCTAACTAACAAATTGTTGGACAAATAGTAAACAATTTAATCACCATTATTGTTAATTATGATAAAAGAACACAACGTCAAATTAAAAAAAAAAAGTATTTATCCACAGAAGTAATGTTTCTCACCGATTAGTTCGATTATTATAAATAAATAAATGGAGAAATTACAAAAATTGTCCTTGATTTTTAAAGACATCGACAAAAATATCTCTCTTTAAAAATTTTTAAAACGTGACAAAAAATACTCAATGTTAATAAATATATGTTCTTAAAAAGTGACTTAAAGAATAGATATTAGAGTTTGATGTAGTTTCTTACAACTATAATTATAAAAAGGAAACATTTTTATATCCTAAAACTTTGGTAACATTTTTGCAAAGTGGATTTTCATTTTGTTTTGTCTTTACAGTTTTTGTGTTATACTTCTAAGTTCTAACGAAATCATAAAAAAATGTTAGAAATAGAAATTTGTGCTGAATTTTATACATACTTTTTAAATAATTATCTAAATATTTTTACAGAATTTTGTGTTAAAAACATCAGTTGATTTGTCAAATATTAAAGTTGTTCGTATCATTTATAAAAAAATAATATTTTTTTAGTTACTTTTATCGTATTTTAAAATATTTTAAAGATACTTCCGTTATAAAAATGAAAATATTTTTGTCAAATTTTTTTTAAAAAAATTGTGACAATTTTAATGGTTTATCCTAAATAAATAAATAATATTGATTTTACGCAAAGTGATAGGGCATGTGGTTTTGCTACCTATATATGGGGGTGATGAAGATGGCTTACCAGCCATATCAGCTCAATTATGCACACAAAAGAAAATTGTCGGAATTTAGGTTGTAAGTTGCAACGCATCAGGTTATTAATAAATCATTTTCGTCCCAATTATCAAGTTGTTTCCTCATTCTAAAAGGTACAAATCTAACTCCTACTCTTATTATTGTTATTATCATATATTATTGATGTATTATTGAAATATAATAATAATCCTCATTCAGCTCAATCTTTTGGCTATACATCCAAAGATTATCTTCAATAAATAAAAATATCATTGTATCGCTCGCTATATTATAAAAATACTTGGATAATATATGTATATATAAAGATTTATGGTGCACCATACGTTCCATACGATACGGTTCTTGTTATTATAATTTATTAACAATTTGATGAAAATGGGCCAGCAGATGGTGAATCTTTCAAAACTATTTGGTCAAATTTTTTTTTATATATATTTATTGAAAAAACATATTATTAGACCCAATATATATATATATATATATATATATATATGGGGTGGAAATTTTAAAATAATCAGTTTGTTGGAATGTAGCATTAACATAACTTTTTTCTCAGCGTGTAGCATTAATCTGTTATAATTCTACACAAAAGATTAATTAAATGAGATAAATCGTACAGGGAAATAAAATATTTAAATATTTACAATGGAATATATTCTGTAAAAGCAACCATCACATATTAAATATAAAATCATCAATAATATTATTTGCACATCAAAATTATCAAGAATCATATTTTGGGTAACACATTATTACTTGCAGGCCCAAATGTTTAAGCTATAATTTCTTTCAATATTTAAAAAAAAAATCTAAGGAATTTGTCCAGAAAAAATCTAAGGAATTGTTTAAAAAAATCTAAGGAGTTTTCTCTTGAGAATTGAATGCCACATATTTTTTAATATAAATTAAAAGATTAATCGATGGAACGACACACTCATACACATATTTAGACAAGTTGATCAAAGAAGCTTATTAGGTAGAAAAAGGAATGACAGGTTGGAGTCTAGAGCTGAAAAGAACGATCTTAAATTCCAAGGGCAAGAAAGACCTTTCAATACTCTATACATACCATTAATAAAACCAGAAAAGGATAGATAAGTTGGCTAAATTAACATTAAACACTTATTTCAATTCCTAATATTTTTTATTCGGATAATGTTATTTTTAATTATTCAAAAATTATAATTTAATTTTCAATTATTTAAAAATTTAGACATATAGATTCCTAAAATAGATTTGTGAGTTTAGAGTTTAGGATTGACAAATTGATTTTAGAAATCTATTTATTTAAATTTTTAAATGATTGAAGACCAAATTAAAATTTTTGAATTATTATTAAGGATGATGATGTCCAAATTAAGAATAATTAAGAATCGTATTATGTATTTACTCTTTTTTAATTAATAAATAAAATAAAAAGCAAAATTATACCTATAAGCACATAGACAGAAATTATATTTTTATGCATTCATTTCTTATCTCGAGCTTTGTAAATTAGAGATAAATTTACACATATCATAATATTGCACATTGATGGAGATTTGCTATAAACATATCTTAAATTAGAGTGTCAGGAGACACGTATAAAAGTTATTTATGATTTTTAGAGTACTGAGATATGTATTTAGGATTTGCAAAGCCTGCTATATACATTTACAATAATTTTATTTTTAAACTAAAATTAGCTATCAGTATATAATATGTATTAAAATGCAAAATATATATGTGCTATTTATAAGTTTTAGAGTATGAGATATGTATTTAGGATTTGCAAAGCCTAATATATACATTTACAAAAAATTCTATTTGCAAATCAAAATCAATCATCAGTATATAATACATATTAAAATATAAAATACACACTAAAATAATGAGTTAAACTATATATGTATTTTGTATTTTATAAATCAAAGTGTATTTTGTAAATACAAAAACTGAACTATTCTAATACAAAATCTGATCAAAATCAAACTAGGTGTATTTTGTAAATCATCGATTTTAATATGTATTTTGTATTTTGTATTATACATATATATATCTAGGGTAGACTTTCTAAATATATGAGTTAAACTATATATGATGATTTGGTAGTTATGCTAGATGTAAATTACACCGATGCCGGGTTAAAATTTTAAAACACATGGATTTCAGAAAATAATGTTGTTTTAATTTTTTATAAGAAATAATATTTTATTATATTTTGTTTTTTAAAAAATCATCTTTTTGTTAGTCTCATTATTACTTTTATTTTTTAATATTTTTCTTCTACTTTCTTCTCTTCTACTAACTTTTTCTTTTACTCATCTCAAATAAATAAAACTTGTCCTGATGAAATGAAATAAATAAAAAGAAAGTACATGAAGAGAAAGGAATTGAAAAGAATAAAGGAAGAAAAAAGAACTAAATAAAAATTTAATTTATTATCTTTAGTCGTTTGAATGAAAAAAAAATCTATATAATAATTAACTTCACTCTCATTTTTTTCCACTATAAAAACTGTTTTTTTTAAAAGAATCTCACTATCTTTCTTATTTTTCCTTTGTACTTCTCTCCTGTTTATTTTTTTTTAAAAAAAAAAAATCAAACAAAAGAAATTATATTTCTCCTTTCGCTAATTTTCTTCCCATTTTACCTCAAATAAATGAGAGAGACAAATTGTAAGAATCAAGAGTTATTATAAGAGAGAAAAAACAGATTGAAATTAAAATTGAGTAAATATAAGTATTACGTAATTAATTACATTTAGATAATAATGTTGACTAATTTTAGCAAAATTTAATTTACTTTTCTTAACTTGTTGACCATGGCAAGTGGCAACGGCGGTCTCATATGTCTTTGGACAGACTTATTAATTGCCAATTTGTCATTGAGACGTACGTAGTAGAAATCCTCACTATAAATATTCATAACTCATAACTGTATACTTTAGGAATGGTTGACTATGCATTAAGTGCATATTAATGCCATATATGTTTCCTTTAAAATGTGTAACCTTGAAGAATAAAATAATTCAATCGATATTAGAACGAAATTTAGGTGCTATGTTTTTGTTTGGTAAAATTTATTGAAGAGGTAGTTCTATATTTCAAAGTATAAACATTTCAATTTAAATTTGATAAATAAAAAAAATTGTGTGTTTATATATGTATACCTTAGGTTTAGTTTTGTAAAATTAACTTATACTTTTTAAAATTAAAAAATTTAATATAATTCTACATATTAATAAACATTTAGATTTATTTTCACTCTTTATTGCATTTATATGTTTGATAATCATTTTAAATTTTAAAATCAATTTTATCAAAATCAATTGTTATAAAAATTTTATTTATTATTAAAATCCAAAAGCCACTTTTATTTTAATTTTCTAAACATATTTATTACAACCTTTAACAAATTATCCTTCCAAAAAAAATCTGTGAAACAAACTACTTTTGAAAAGTATTAATTTTATTAAACTCATTGTCGTGACTACTAACGAGCCACGAGACCTTAGAAAAATTATCACTATATAATCCAACTCATATGATTAGAAAGCCCAATAACATAGTATTTCTAGACTCAGTAATGCTACACATTCAAGCATTTACTCCAACTAAGTAAATTTTTTCCACTCTCACACACTCACGCGCTATCACTCTCTCAAAATTAAAAAACGCGCGTTCACTACAATTTCTTCTTCTTCTTCTTCTTCACCACTGCCGCCGCCACTGTCGTCGTTGCTGCAACCACCACTACCGTCGTCGTCGGTATTGTCTTCTTCTTCTTCCTCTTCTTCGTCCTCTTCTTCTTCTTTCTCATCCTCCTCCTCCATTATTACATCGTTACTGTTGTTGGTGGTGTTGTTGATGATGAAAAATTGAATTGAATATTCTAAGAAAACATAAACGAATTTTGAATGAAAACAGAAACATATTTTGCATGAAAAATAGAAACGGATTTTATATAAAAAACAAACAAAATTTACATG
>JASCZI010060805.1:0-21588 GCA_036250425.1 Stylosanthes scabra | reverse complement strand
TATCTACATCATGATCATCATTATCTTCTTCTTCTTGCTGCTGCTATTCCTCTTCCTCCTGCTACTGCTGCTACTCCTTCTTCCTCCTCATATTTACGTGGTTTTGGTCTTTCTATGGTTTTCTCCTCACGTCTGAGCGTCGTCTTAAAAGCATACATCCACATATCAAATCAGAAACAAAGAAAATGAAATGAGAGAATAATGACGATGAGAGAACAGCGGTGAATAAAAAGTGAGAATTGCTATTAACGCATGTTATGCAAAAACAGAAAGAGCGAGAAATCAGGGATTTCATTTTTCAAAAAAACGAAAATAACAAATCCTAATAACTAATGAGGGGCGCGTGAGTTGGGTGGACTTGGTTCTAATATTCACTTGGTTGTCTATAATTATTCTTTTAGAATTTAGAGTTAGTGTTTTGACTCTATGGTATTTTACTTGGTTTTTTACTGCTCAGAACTCTCCACTTATTGTTAGAACTCTTCACATGTAATCGATCTTATCTGGTTGGTTGACTCTCAACGAGAATACTAATGCAATAATTTTAAGACTATTTTGAGAAAATTATTACCACAAAAACTAACTCATATATAATGAAATAATCTAATATTTTATAAAACTCTTTTTGGACCCTTCAATTTGAGACTCTTTTTCCGATGACGGTAATTCAAGACCCAACACACTCACCATAAATCAACCTAACGCTATTTTCTTTTAAAATCTCCTTTTGTTTATGTACGTGATACACCCGAACAACTTGAACCACCCACAGAACTGGATCCGATTGGCCAGAACCAATAGATTGGGCCAATCCAGAGTGTGAGCCCAATACCAAAGCGGATCAGGAAGCCTCCAGTTTGGGTGCAAGATTACCATATGGGAAAGTAAAGGGATAACACCATAGTGAAACCTATGCTGAGCTGTCTAAAGTTTGTTAGGTTTAGAATTTCAGTAACCTAAATAAATGGAATAGTGAATAGATAATAGAGGTAGAGAAGAATATTGTTAGAGTTTATTGGAGTGACTTCCCAGACTCGAACGTGGGAGAATTTTCTTTTTGTTATTACCTTGGCAATTTCCTCAATTCCATTACACTTCTTCATCTTCTTCTTATGATAATCTGTTGTTAATTTGTGTTGATTCAGAACTCTAACATTTTGGTGCTTTCATTGAGAGATGAGTGACGGCTCAGTGAACTCCAATTCCTGCTGGGAGGATGTGTGCAAGCAGAACAGATCTGAGATTGCTGCTTTGCAAAGAGGACAAGTAGAGACAATGGCGATGATCAGTGAGCATCAGCGTGACAATCAAAGTAAGTCCGGGTCAATGGAAACTTCATTGAAGAGAATGGAGCAGATGCTTACCAAAAGCTTGAAGCTCAAGCAACCCACTCACAATTTCACTTATCGCATGCCAGTGGGGGACTTTTCCGCGGATTCTCACCACCGTCAGTGGCTTAAGGGAGTCAAGGCGGAGCTGCCGTTCTTCGATGGCGAAGGGGTTGAGGAGTGGACCTTTCGTGCAAAGGAGTACTTTGAGTTGTATGCAGTCCCGGAAGCTTGGCGAGTTAGCTTACTCTCCTTTCACCTTACTGGACCAGCTTACAATTGGTATCGTTGGTGCGTTTGCAACTCAGTTGTGTAAACTTGGGAGGCATTTCTGGAGGCTCTCCGAGTGAGGTACGGACATAACACGTTCCACGATCCGAAAGCAGCATTGAAGTAGCTTCGGCAGCAAGCTTCTGTAGCCGAATATTTGTCCCAATTCGAGGAACTCGCTACACAAGTGATTGGACTGGGAGAAGATTGGATCATTTCTCTATTTGTTGTAGGATTAACGGAAGGGCTAAAATGTGAGTTGCAACTGGCAAAACCAAAGACTTATGGTGATGTCGTTGCGCTCGCCAAACTCCATGAGCAAAAGAATCAGGTCACTCAATTAAACTTGTGACCCCGTGGCGGAAAGGCACCTATTGGGAATTCATCCCCCTCCTTCAGCCAGAACAGGACCTTAGCTTCGAGACCTCAGGCTCTAACCTTTCCATACACTGCGGGAAAGACTAGCCAGTAAGACAAATCAACTACATCACTAGCATCCACCAATAGCTCTTCCACTCATCGTTGCCTTTCAACTGCGAAAATCAAACAGAGGCGAGATAAAGGGCTTTGTTATTATTGCGACGAGAAATAATCTATTGGGCATAAGTGCAAGTCATCTTACTTAATGCTCTTGGGTGGAGAAGAATTAGAGGAGCTTATGAAAGGTCCACCACACTCAGAGGTGGCTGAAGAGCTTCCACATTCTACGCAGGCTACTGAGCTTGACAATGGCTTGGTAGAAATTAGCTTCAATGCCATGGTGGGAGTCTACCACCTAGAGACTATTCGGAGCCGGCACCTGCGAAGGAAAACCTGTTATGGTCTTAGTAGATGGAGGCAGTACTCACAACTTTATGAAGGCATCAGCAACAAAATTAATTGGTTTGCCTATTACCCAAGTTCCACAACTCAATGTTTATGTAGGCAATGGTGAATGCATTGATTGTATGTCTAAATGTCAACAAGTACCTCTATAGATGCAGGGATTTGGCTTTAAAATAGATACATTTATTTTGGATATCAAAGGGGCTGATATAGTCTTGGGAGCCCAGTGGCTTATGTACCTTGGTGATGTTACTATGAATTACTTGAATATGATAGTGACATTCATGGCAAGAGACACGCAAGTTAAGCTTCAAGGGGAGAGGCTCTTCTAGCCAGGTGTTATTGGATCAAAGGCCCTAAATAAGATGGTCTCGGCTGACGCGGTGGCGTCCTTCTTACACCTACGCATACTTGAGCCTTCACCACCTGCGAATACACCACCACAGCAAGATGACCAATTACCCCAATTATTTGGGGAATTCTAGACAGTTTTTCAAGAGCCAAAGGAATTACCTCCACCAAGAGACATAGAACATCAGATTCATCTACAATAGGGGTTGCACCTGTTAATGTTTGTCCATACTGCTACCATCAGCATCAAAAGGAGGACATTGAGAAGCTAGTTGATGAAATGCTACAATCAAGGGTCATTTGAGAGAGCCATAGTGCCTTTTCTAGTCCAGTCGTCTTGGTGCGCAAGAAAGATGGAAGTTGGAGGTTTTGTATCGATTATCGAGCATTGAATAACATCACTGTCAAGGACAAATTTCCCATTCCTACTATTGATGAGATATTGGATGAGCTTCATGGAGATAAGTACTTCTTTAAGATAGACCTGCGTTCTGGTTATCATCAGATACGGATGAATGAGGCAGATATTCATAAAATAGCATTTCGTACTCATTTGGGGCATTATGACTTTGTGGTTATGCCATTTGGTCTCACCAACGCACCCTCTACATTTTAGGCTCAAATGAACAAACTCTTTAAACCTTACCTGTGTAAATTTATTGTTGTTTTCTTTGATGATATCTTGATTTACAACAGGTCCAGTTCAGGGAGGAACATTTACTGCATTTAAAGACAGCTTTGTTACTATTACAACAGAATTAGTTTTTAGCTAAGCTTTCCAAATGCATTTTTTCCAACCTCAAGTTGAGTACCTGGGTCACGTGGTCATTAGAGAGGGTGTCCAAGTTGATACCTCCAAGATTGCTGACATCGTTGAATGGCTGAGACCCACCACTCTGAAGCGATTGCGAGGATTCTTGGGGTTAACTGGTTACTACTGTCGTTTTGTTGCCAATTATGTTCATCTAGCAGCCCCACTAACAGATTTATTGAAACAAAATAACTTTCACCGACACAATTATGCTGAATTAGCTTTTGAGAAGCTCAAATCTGCCCTCACACACACTTCGATTCTTGCTCTATCGGATTTCTCATTGCCATTCGTGGTTGAGACTGACGCTTTGGGCCAAGGTATTGGAGCTATTTTGTCACAGAAAGGACACCCAATTGCCTATTTCAGTAAGAAATTAAGTAGCAGGTTAGTTGTGGCATCAACTTACACTAGAGAACTCTATGGTATAACTCAAGCAGTAGCAAAATGGCGTCATTACCTCTTGGGGCAACGATTCTGCATCAAAACTGATCTCCAAGGACCGCGTGAACTCATGAACCAGGTGGTGTTGACCCCTGATCAGCAGTATTATCTCACCAAGTTATTGGGGTTCGATTTTGATGTTATTTACAGATCTGGGGCTTCAAACAAGGCCGCAGATGCTCTTTCACGGCAGGGAGATGACACTACAGCAGTTTGCTTCCAAGCATTCTCCACCTTTCAATCTGCTCTTATTCCATCCCTGCTGCATGCTATTAGGGAAGATGCTGAAACTCAGTTACTTATTGCTCAATATAATCAAGGTGAAATGAGTTCTGATTATATATTTCAAGATGGTTTATTAGTTTTCAGGGGAAATATTTGGGTACCAAATTTTGATGGCATTCGTTCCCAACTACAAGGCTTTAGGGGAATTGTTTTTTTGGCCGGACCTGCGAGAAAACATACAAAAATTCATTCAGGAATGTGCAGTTTGTCAATCTACTAAGTATATACCCTCTAAACAGCATGGACTTTTACAACTCTTACTTGTTCCAAGCAGTCCCTGGATAGAGATCTCCATGGATTTCATTATGCAGTTGCCCAAATCCGCTGGCTTTACTGCCATTTTCATGGTTGTGGATTGCTTCAATAAAACGGCATATTTTGAAGCTCTTCGCATTGGTTTTACGGCGAGTTCGGTAGCCAAGTTGTTTATTGCTTCAGTGGTAAAGCTTCATGGTTTTCCCTCTGTGATTGTCTCAGACCATGACCCCCTGTTTCTTAGCCCTTTTTGGCGGAACTTGTTTGAATTTAGTGGAACTGAATTGCACTATAGTTTTGCCTATCATCCTCAGAGCGACGGCCAAACTGAAGTTACCAATAGATCGATGTAACAGTACCTTCGAGCTTTTTCCCATTCACAGCCACAACAATGGGTGACCTTCCTTCCTTGGGTGGAGTTCTGTTACAACAGCTCCTATCACTCGACGATTCATATGACCCCACATGAGGCCCTTCATGGATTTCCAATGAATCTGCCGCCAAGTTATATCCATGGTCCTCCCATGTCCTTGAAGTCAATTCCTTTCTTCGTATCCGTGAGATTTTGAATGATCAACTCGGATTTTACCTCCACCAGGCACGGAATCGCATGAAGAAGCAAGCAGATAAACACCGCCGAGACATAGAATTCATAGTCGGAGACTTGGTACTCCTAAAACTAAAACCGTATCGCCAAGTTTCTCTCTTTCTCAAGGAACACCCCAAACTCGGGCGGAGATACTTCAGACCATACCGTGTTGTGCATAAAGTGGGGAAGACTGCATACCGATTGGCATTACCAGAGGGGAGTTCTATACACCATATCATCCATGTGTCCATGTTGAAGGAGTTCCATGGCCAACCACCAGAATCAGCGCCAGTCCTGTCATCTGCTCCGACGACGTTCCAACCCCTGCCGCAGGCAATTCTGGCACGGCGCACCATAATGCGCGACGGGGAACCCATCAAACAGGTCTTGGTGGATTGGGAAGGCTTACCCCGAGATGAAACGGTATGGTTGGATTGGGAGGAGCTTGTGAAGAGATTCCCTGAACTTAACCTTGAGGACAAGGTTATTGTGGAGGAGAGGATGATTGATACACCCGAACAACTTGAACCACCCACAGAACCGGATCCGATTGGCCAGAACCAATAGATTGGGCCAATCCAGAGTGTGAGCCCAATACCAAAGCAGATCAGGAAGCCTCCAGTTTGGGTGCAAGATTACCATATGGGAAAGTAAAGGAATAACACCATAGTGGAACCTATGCTGAGCTGTCTAAAGTTTGTTAGGTTTAGAATTTCAGTAACCTAAATAAATGGAATAGTGAATAGAGAATAGAGGTAGAGAAGAATATTGTTAGAGTTTATTGGAGTGACTTCCCAGACTCAAACGTGGGAGAATTTTCTTTCTGTAATTACCTTGGCAATTTCCTCAATTCCAGTATTCTTCTTCATCTTCTTCTTATGATAATCTGTTGTTAATTTGTGTTGATTCAGAACTCTAACATTATGTATCTTTATCTCTATTGTAGGTCAATGATTAATTCAACCTAGCTAGCTAGAAGAATTGCGAAGCTCTCTATCATCCGGTTCGTGTAAATCTGTTATTTGTAGTATTTAGACTAAGTTTTAAAAATTAAACTCTCCTTTTTTATCAAAGATCGAGAGGGGAAGACTGCAAATGACCAAGCAGGTCAAGCTGACCTTTGTTAGAGTAATATACAATTTATATATGTATGTATTCTGATATAGGATTGTATAAGTATAGGTATAGAAGTACAAGATTGGTATTTGTGTATCTTGTATTCTGGTAGGAGTATAAAACTCCACTAACACTGTTCTGTTACTCAATTAATTCAGTTTGTTAACATTTTTCTTTTCTGTCATTTCTCTCTCTTACTTTCCTTTCTCTTGCTTCTTTCTTTTTCTTCTTCATACCGTTTAGGGTTCATCACCATTGATGAACATCACTAGCAGCTTCTCAATTCTTTGTTCATAAACTCTTTCATGGTATCAAGAGCCTTGCAATCAAGATTCTGATGGCGCTGATTTCCACCACTCTTCCCAACAACAAAAATGGCCTTGTGCTTCTCACCAACAAGCTCGACGATGGAAACTTTTACACTTGGAAGAAGAGTGTTATTCTAACCCTTCGAACTCTCAAGCTCCAGGATCATTTCTCCTCGGACAAGATCCCTCCTCAATTTGTAGTTGTTCCTTCGTAAGAAGCAGATTCTGGATCCGTGAACAAGGCAAGCGGCGTTGAGAATGAATCTGGTGCAGAACCAAGGAAAGCTGCCACATCTACTCCTCAATTGCTTCAAGAATCAGAGAAATACACAGAGTGGATGCAAAACAATTGTGCATTGATGACATGGCTGGACGCCTCAATGAGTCTCAGCTACCAAAACAGAGTTGTCAATTGTGCTACTTTTGCAGAGGCGTGGGAAACCCTAACTCATATCTTCACATCCTCATCAAGCACAAGAATTCAGAGTCTTAAATATCAGCTGTGAGCTACCAAGAAAACCGGTACAATCACTTAATATCTTCAAGCAATTCGAAAATTGGTAGATTCTTTACACTCTATTGGACATCCGTTTTCTAATTTTGATCATATTCAAGCCATTATAGATGGCTTACCTAATGAATATGAGGTATATGTTACATCCATCTTATCTCGATTGACAACATTTACTATACCTGAAGCTGAGTCATTTCTATTAGCATCTAAAAACCGCATTAGCAAGAAAAATCAGTCATCAATAGCTGTTGCTCATGTTGCACAAGCTTCATCTGGACAATCATTAGGAAGAGGCAATGGTGGTAGAAACAACAGAGGAGGCAGAGGTGGTAGAGGAGGTGGTAGATTTCAACAAAATCGACCTCAATGTCAACTTTGTGGCAAGCTGGGACACACGGTGCAGACCTGTTATCACAGGTATGATCCGCATTTTCATGGTCCTGGTTCCTCCAATCAGACTCAAGTGCCTTACTCTGGAACTCACCCACCACCACCTTCAGCTGCCTTTCATCAACCACAGCCAAGAACTTATCTTGCTGCCACTCCTACTACTCCAGAATCAACTTGGTATGCTGACTCAGGGGCATCACACCACGTCACAGCTGAACATTCCAACATAATGCAGCATTCAGACTCCAATCATGAACCTGAGCAGCTTTATGTTGGTAATGGAAAGGGAGTACCGATTCTGAATTCTGGCTTTTCTTTCTTATTTGACAAGTCAAAACATATATATTATAAATTGTCTAATTTGCTGCATGTCCCTGATATTACACAAAATCTTCTTAGTGTGTCAAAGTTTTCTAAAGATAATTCTGTCCTTTTTGAGTTCTGGCCTGATCTCTGCCTCATACATGACTAGGTTACCAAGGAGCTCCTTCTCAAGGGTAGAGCAACTGTGGGCATTTATTCCTTTGATAATCTGATGATCTCAAACACAAGACACCCACAAGCTACAATAGCAAATCATCACACTCCTGTATCAAGTAGTTCTAAACCTCCAACTATAAAAAATTCTGTTTTTACAATTTCTGATGCATGTAATTCTGATTCTGCTTTTTCATTAGACAATAATAAAACTGAAGCTACAAAATGCCTTTCTAATTCTGAAATATGCAATAATTCTTCTCATCTTCATACTACTATTGCCATCAATGATAAAACAGATTCTGTTGTGCCACAGAATAATCTTGCTATGACCAAGAATGACAATTCTTTAGCAATATGGCATCAAAGACTTGGTCATAGTAACATTAAATCTGTCAATCATGTATTAAAAGAATGTAATATAACTGCTTCTTACACTCCACCACCAAAAAGAGTTTGTGAATTTTGCACTCTAGCCAAAATGCATAAACTTCCCTTCCCTGATTCTGAAACAGTCTATACTGCCCCTTTACAATGTGTTTATGCTGACATTTGGGGGCCAGCACCCTTCATTTCTTATTCTGGTTACAAATACTATATCATTTTTTTGGATGCTTATACTAGATATACTTGTATCTATTTTCTTACAAATAAATCTCAAGTTTTGATTGCTTTTCAAGAATACAAGAAATTTATGGAAAATCAAACAGGACTTACTATTAAAGCCCTACAAGCTGATAATGCAAAAGAATTTACCTCAAATTCTTTTACAAATTTTTTACAAAACAATGGGATTTTGCATAGAAGGTCCTGCCCATATAATCATCAACAGCAAGGTAGTATAGAACGCAAACACAAACACATTACTGAAACTGGATTATCATTACTTGCTACAGCATCTATGCCTTTACTTTTTTGGGATTCTGCTTTTACAACTGCAGTTTATCTTATTAATAGAATCCCCACTCCAATCCTTCAAATGAAAACTCCTTATGAAATGCTTTATAATAGGAAACTTGACTATAAAATAATGAGGGTCTATGGCTGTGCTTGCTACCCTTTCCTTAGACCATATAACAAAAACAAATTTGATTTTAAAAGCCAGCAATGTATATTTTTGGGCTATGATTCCAATCATAGTGGATACAAATGCCTAAGTAAGGATGGTAGACTTTATTATTCAAAGAATGTGATTTTTTATGAATCTTTGTTTCCCTATCATATTCTGTTTTCCAGGGAAGGTAAGTCTAACAATGCAGGTACAATATCAATTTCTAACTCTAAAGATGTGGGAATTATTCCTCTCTCTCAAAATCCAAAGTCAACTCCACTAGAGATTCCTACACCGAATACTACAACTGCCCCTGCACCAAAAGGAATTCAAGAGCAACCTGAATCTGAATCTGCACCAACTACAATCCCAATCTCTGGGATCGAAATTGTCCTTCCATCACCTATGCCTCACCAGGTTGCAACACAACAACCTCCTCCCCCAACATCAACTCACAATGCACACCACATGATCACAAGATCAAAAACGGATAACATCAAACCAATTACTCATTTATTGCTTTCTGAAAAAGATACTGATTTCAAACTTACTCTACCTAAAACTGCTACACAGGCCTTAAAATTTTCTCATTGGAAACAAGCCATGGATAGTGAATACAATGCGTTAACCAAATGTCATACCTGGGAATTAGTTACACCTCCACCCAATACTACAATTATAAATTGTAAATGGGTCTTTGCTTTGAAAAAGAATCCACAGGGAGATATAGTTTGGTATAAGGCCAGGTTGGTGGCTAAGGGCTTCCAACAAAAAGAAGGAATAGACTATGATGAGGTTTATAGTCCAGTGGTAAGACCAACCACTGTCTGATTAATTTTAACTATAGCCATTACTAGAGGTTGGATAATAAGGCAGTTTGATTTTGACAATGCGTTCCTCAATGGCAAACTAACTGATATTGTATATATGACACAGCCACAAGGCTATCAAACTGAAGATTCATCAAAAGTTTGTAGACTACACAAAGCCATCTATGGCTTAACACAAGCCCCATGGGCTTGGTATAGAACCTTAACTGCCACCTTAGCAAATTTTGGCTTTCAAAATACTGCCACTGATGTAGCTTTATTTATTAAGAAGACTGTTGCTGATGTCTTTTATTTACTTGTATATGTTGATGACATTGTCATAACAGGTTCCAATCCTATAGAAATTCAGAACATCATTCATAAGTTGAACAATATTTTCTCTCTCAAAGAACTGCGCAGACTGAACTACTTTTTAGGCCTTGAAGTGATATATCAGGGCAATGATTCTCTCTTATTAAAACAAGAGAAATACACTAGAGAGTTACTGAAAAAGGCTAATATGGTTGATTCAAAACCCATGCCTACTCAAATGGTCTCTAATCTGAAACTTTATACAAATGATTCTTAAAAACTTTGAAAATCCTAGGCAATATATAAGCATAGTAGGTGCATTGCAATATTTAACTATTACTAGACCTGACATTTCTTTTGCAGTCAATAAGTGCTCACAATTCATGAATAATCCTACTACTGAACATTGGAAAGCAGTTAAAAGGATTCTCACATATATACAAGGTACAGTTGATCAAGGGATGTTATTCACAAAATGTTCTGACTTCAGAATCCTTGCTTTTGCAAATGCTGACTGGGCATCTGACATAGATGACCGAAGAAGCATCACTGGATATTGTATTTTCATGGGCTCCAACCTAATAGCATGGAAATGCACCAAACAAACTAAAGTGAGCAGATCTTCAACCGAAGCAGAGTACAGGGCTATTGCAACTACTCAGACTGAAATCATGTCTATACAGATGCTGCTTAAGGAGCTTCAAATCAGTCAACCACAAAGCCCAACAATTTACTGTGATAATTTGAGCAGCTGCCACCTTTCAGCCAACCCAGTCATGCATGGCCGCAGCAAGCATTTGGAGACAGATCTTCACTTTATAAGAGATCTGGTAACTCAGAAGCTTCTTTATGTAGTTCACATCAGCACACAAGATAAATAGCTGATATATTCACAAAATCATTGTCTATTACTCTGTTTAATATGTTTAAGTCCAAGCTTCGGTTAGTGAAGTCCATAACCCAAGCTTGAGGGGGGTGTTAGAGTAATATACAATTTATATATGTATGTTTTCTGATATAGGATTGTATAAGTATAGGTATAAAAATACAAGATTGGTATTTGTGTATCTTGTATTCTGGTAGGAGTATAAAACTCCACTAACACTGTTCTGTTACTCAATTAATTCAGTTTATTAACATTTTCCTTTTCTGTCATTTCTCTCTCTTACTTTCCTTTCTCTTGCTTCTTTCTTCTTCTTCATACCGTTTAGGGTTCATCACCATTGATGAACATCACTAGCAGCTTCTCAATTCTTTGTTCATAAACTCTTTCAGATATAGGATTGTATATTACTCTAACAACCTTACTATTTGTATTTTCAATTTTATCTTTCATTTTGATTAGTTATGAGGAGATCTATCATTTTTTAAAGTGACAATCCGATTATTTTTCTTTAGTACTACATTTTTTTAGTTATTTTCTCTTTCTTTTTCAAATTTTTGTCTTTCCCTTTTTTCCTCGTGATTTGATTTCTCGTTGCCGGTATTATTTTCTTCTAATTAACTTGCATATGACCTTGTCAAAAAAAAAAAAATTTCATATATGACGACAAAGTTAAGATAGAGACGGTTGATTGTTTTGTTGGCACACTGATTACTTTCAATTTAATTATCTTTGAATTTTAGATGCAATTATTATTGATTACTTATTAGTGTCGTGATATCTTTGTTAAGTCTCTTTCGGCTAGAGGCAAAGTAGGTGGTAATAAATTAATAATGTGAAAATCTCAGCTTCTTACTTTGAATGATTAGTGGGCAATAATAATGATATAATAACAGTATGTAGCACTATCTAGCTAGATGCCAATTATATCCATCTATCCCTTCACTATCAATTTAATTTCTTCAAGATAATTGAGCTCATACCCCTGCAATTCCTGTGTGGCACTGGCACATATATATAAATTAGATATATACTATATAACCAATAAATATTTAACAAAAATCAAGAACAAGCTCAATAAACAAACTAAAATATAATTTGAATGATCCTTTTGTTGTTTTTTGTATTTCTGAGACGGAACATTTTTGTGTGTTGGGTGTTTTAACAAATGATACAAATAATGAAATATACAAAACGCAATTGTATAATAGATAAAGAAAATAAAATCTCTGACTGAGTTAAATTGGTGTAGTGACTGAAAATTTATTTTTATTATATATTGTATTTGTTCACATTGATTGGAGATGTATTTTTTTTTAATTGTATTTTTTTATATTGTTATAATTTTGAATTTTTCTCAGATTCCTAATGGCAATGTCGCAAGAAATTTGATGAGGGTTTGACTTTCTCTTCAATTAAATTAAGATTTTTTAACCATTTAAAAAAATATATTAGTTTCAAAAGATTTATACGTATAAAATTTAAATAATCCTTTTGTATATATATTTTGAATGATTTGTATGGATAAGTTTCGATTGATATATTTTGGATATATTTGTATATATTTTGGATGATTTCTCATTGGGTATTAGATTATTTGTGTGCTAATCATAGCATCATTCACCGAGGTTATTGTATGAATGATTAGTTAGTTCTTTATTAGCAATACTGCTTCTCAAAATATGATTATATCAGAGATGATGTTCCATCCTCCAAGAAAGTAAATAATTTATGAAAAGAATATAAACTTAATTACGAAATATAAATCATTCTTGTAAAAGAGAAAAAGACAAAAAAAATTCAAGGAATGTATTTTTTTTACATGATGAACAAAAAAAACACAAATTAAAAAGAGAGCAATAACTTTATTTATATCTACAATTATGTTTATTTTTCATCGGTCTCAACTCGGCATGCGGGTTATTAGTTTGCCTTTTGCTTTACTCTTTGTAATTCCGCTGTAAATTGCACAAGCTAAGCGGTTCCTAATTATAACTTATAAGGTAAAATAATGGGATAAGTATATTTTTTGTCACAAAAGTTTGATTACAAAATCAAATTAGTTCAAAACTTTTTTTTTTTTGTCAAATTAGTCACCAAGGTATCAATTGTATTTAAAATCATCTTTTTAGACAAAATTATCTCTCCCCCTTTTCTTTAATATACATAATTTTCTTGTAACTTTAGAATCCTAATCCCCAAACTTAATACCCAAACTCAATCAACAACACATCTTGCATTTATCAATATTTTAGGTGACATCCCTATATTTTTTTCGCCAAGAGTAGAAAAAGTAACTGTTGAAGGAAACAATTCATCCCTGATGCTAATGAATATATAAACATTGAAAGGCAAGTGTCATCTTCTTATCATATGGACATCAGTTCCTCTTTGTTATCCCATATGGAACCAACCAATATGAGAATCAGTGCACAATTGACTCAAACAATAACATTATACAACAAAGCCAAAAGAAACAAAGAAGATAAATAAACAATTGGGAGACAGTGAATTCCCCGATTTTGAATCCCCAAATCGAATTAGAAATTACTACATAATCCTAAAAAAAAGTTCATCGGAGTGCTCCTCACACTACAAGAAAAATCTCCTTTAGCTACGCTTTTAAAGCATGCTGAAAAGGGAGTGAAAAGCGCACCGATTTCAGTTGGCCACGCTTTTTCACCAATCGGTACGCTTTTTGTAGGGATACGTATGTGAGCGTGGCAGTTACTCTATCGGCACGCTTTTCAGCGTGGCTATTAATCTTCATCTACCGCTACGCTTAAAAATGAGCCAATATGTTTAAACGTAACGCTTCTTTATGCGATCTATGGCTACGCTTTTAAACGTAGCTTTAGAGAACTATAGACACGCTTTAAAGTGTCTATATAATCAGTCTATAGCCACGCTTTAAAGCGTTTCTGTTTTGTGTATCTGTTGCCACGCTTTCACGAGTGCCCATAAGGCTACCTGTTAGAAACAACAACCACGCTTTTAAACGTGCTTTATATCTATTGCCACGCTTTTCGCGCGTGGCCATATAGTGTTTTTGCTTTTCTTTGGTGTGTTTTTAAGCGTGGCGATTGAGGCTGCCAACTACTTTGAAAGCCTAGTTATTCATTTTTAATCCTGCTTAACAGTATTAACTTACAATTTCTTTAATATATATATCAACCAAAAGTGTCTACAAAATGTATATAAACCATTCATGAACAATTCCACATCAAAATGTGATTGAGGGTCCAGAAGTCTAATTCATGAACAATTTCGATCCATCAAAAATAACTCCATCAATATAATCTACTTCATCCTAGCTAGCTAATAAGCCAAAATCCAATTCCAGACAAAATCTAGCCTAATAAACCAATTCCAGACACAACACCTCACAAACCAATTCCCAAGAAGCAGCATTATCAATTGCAATTCAATAGCTAGCTCATTAATCTCCCTCTAAACATGCTCCTCAATCTGCAAATCAAGTCACATACACAATTCTAAACAGTGATGATGATGACAAAAAAAAAAGAAGCAAAGCTAAGAGAAGGGAAAAGAGAAAGAATTTAAAACTGTGATAAGAACTCATGTGTGTTAGTGACAACAATCAATACTATTTTTCTCAAAACAACTAAGAGTTAGAATTTAAAATGTTGCAGAACTATCCTATTTGGTTTAGTGGCGACTAGTAATAAGATATGAAATTTTAAGATGCAAAGAGAGGATAGTGATGGCGAGCAGAACCATTCCACTTATTATACTATTGACCGTGAACACTTAAAAACAAGCTCTTAGACTATGTTAACAATACTAACAAAATGTACATCTTGAAGTAATCAAGAACTAATTTGAAATATTAACAGTAGTAACTTGGATTACAAAGTATTAACATAAATTTATTATTAACTGGGACAAACTAAAATTTATGAATCATGAAGCAAATTCAATGCAGACATGGAGAGAAGAGTAAAACTAAAATGATCACTACTTCAATCATTGACTATTTTGAGAACCTAAAACACCAGCTAAGCAGTAAAAATTTGAGAATTAATAAGTCATAGAGTTTCATATTGAACCTCTTAGCCATCAAAATAAACATAATCCTTCATCCTTGAACCAAAAGTTCTAATTTAGCAAAGTTGCAGTCTAAATATCTAACACTTCCTAAAACTCAATAAGTTAATATTATACAGAATCTTCCCACAGCCAGCACCTTATCAGATTTTCTTATCTGCCTTTGACCATTCACACAAGTGAGTGCCGTTGTGAATCGCTTACGCATGTATATAACAGTTTTAAAGCTAAAATTAATAATGGATAGAACATTGCACAGAAAGCAGAGAAGTAGAATGATAATGCAATCGAACACACTCAACGGTATTATTGTCTTCATCAATCTCAACTTTGATTGCAGCCAAGCACATGGAACCCTAGCCGCCGCCCCTTCCCAAGCGTCAGCCACCAACCACCCAGCCGCCACTCCCTTACCAAACACCAGCCACCAAAATGCCATCGACACCCCACGATGACAACCCAAGCCGTCGCCACCTCGAAGACAGTTAGTCACTGACATCTCCACATACCTGGTTGCGAGCGATGCCTTCCAAATCGGCTCCTACCCTTAACCCCGACATTCGTTTACCTGTTTTTTGCTGCCCCCTCACATCTCTCTGTATTGAGTTCTGCAGTCGCAACCTACGTCGTCAGTTTTTTCTCTTCTGAGGCCGCACTACCGAGTTGCTTCTATCCTGATCCGTTCGTTTCTACCCCCAAGCTCTTTGGTTCCCTCGCCGTGGTCCTTTGTTGGTCGCCGTTGAGTCACCGGTTGAGACGCTGCATTGTCGTGCTTAATATCTTGGGTATGCTCTCCTGCTCTGTTTCCTCAACCCGCGGTGCTTTCCTCTTGGTGGTTCTGAGGACGACACAGCTGCTTTGTTTTGTCAATCTACAGCACCGTCCCTTTTATTTTTATTTTTTAATTTTAGAAATAAATATAAGAGTAAAATGGTAAAAATGTTGATTTTAAACATAATTGATATCTTAGGGACCAATTTGATAAAAAAAAAAATAAAGGTTTTGGACTAATTTGATTTTGTCCCCAAACCTTTGTGACAAAAACATACTTATTCCTAAAATAACAATTCATTGCGACTACTCTTTCCATCTTGGTTAAGTCATACATACTACATACATCAACCTTTTCTTAGAATAATTTAGTGCTATATTTTTGGTGTCTAATTTGGTGCTATATTGATAAGAATATTTAATGTCATTTTTTTTTAATAATCTTAACAAATTTGGGTTATGGTTATGTTAGCTCAAGCCAAACCCACCCAAATAATTATAATCGAATTAATATCGCAGATTATAATACTGCGTTGTTTAAATAAATTAAAGCTTTTTTTACTTTGTTATCAGCCATATATTTTGAGACAAAAAGAATTAGGATTTCATCTTTTTTGTTTCCAAAATAAAGAGTTTTATTAGATAAATAGAAAAGTAAAAAAGATTTTGTGCAAAGAAAAAGAAAGAAACTCTTACATGAAGTTTGAAATAAATAAATAAAAAATAGAAATAATAACTAAAACATAACGTCACTACAACACTTCAGCATAAAGGTTCTTGGCTCTCATAGTGGCGGTTTTTCTAATAGCTACTAAACAAAATTTCAAATATAACATATGGTTTCTGTTGCAGCCATATATGTAACCACAATTGTATTGCATTTTTTTTTTGTGAGGAAGGGGGGCTCAAGGCCCCAAGCAACAACAAAAAAGACTACGACATCCTGATTTTAAAGGTACCAGCACTATCAGTTAATAAAGCCATCCTAATATCAGGAGGAGGAGCATCAAAAAAATGGAGGCCAAAGGGGAGGTGGTGTCCTTTGTTAGCAAGAATATCAGTTACAGTATTGCCTTCTCTGAGAATGTGACTCCAATCTATCGATTGAATTCTGGCTGAGAGGATGGAGATATCCTTTAAGAGAGACCTATACGGATGATTAATGGGACAACCATTCTTAATAAAATTGATAGCTGCCCAAGAGTCAGATTCCACGATCAGGTGATGGTAATCATGCGCACAAGCAATTTGAAGGCCTCTAAGCACACCCCAGAGCTCCCCATGCATAATAGAACAGCTACCAACATTGCAAGAGAAAGCTGAGATAAAACGACCCATATGATCCCTGAAGATACCTCCACACGCAGTGCTATTATTATGTGAGTAGAAGGAACCATCTATATTTAGCTTAATACAATTCTCCTGAGGAGGGTTCTATCGAATGAACTTGTCAAACTTGCTTGGCAGAGAAGGATGATAGATATTTGAGGCAGTAACATTTAAAATCTCATTGGTATGAGATTTAATCATTTCGGCAGCAGCTTTGGCATCAATGGATTGATTTTGGAAAATCAATTTGTTTCGAAAAAACCAAAGAGAAGAGATAGCCACACCAAAGAGGCAAGACCATGCACTACTACCAATAAGGTTTGTAGAAATCCATTCTTTCAGATTAACACCAAAGAAGCCATCGTGGTGACGCCGCACATGAAGCAAAAACCACACTCTTCTAGCGTAAGGGTAGTCACGAAGGACATGAAAAATGGATTCTTCAGCAAGGCAGCTAGAGTTGGTAGTGAGATGACGTCTAACTCTCTCAGAATTTGTAAGAATAGCTTGATTAGCCACTAACCAGAGGAAAGACCTGATTCGTTCTGGGCCACGCCATTTCCAGATAAGTTTGAAAGTGTAGTCAAGAGTAGATTGATCATCCATGAGGGAATTATAGGCTGATTTGAGGCTGAAACCACCATCATGAGAGCCAGCCCAAGCCACATGATCTGGGTCCTTCCAGGGAGAGGGGGGAGCCATAGCAAGGACAGCCGCTCCTTAAGTTTATCCAGGTCCCGCAAACCTGAAATAGACATGAAGTCATTCAGAGATAAATCAAAGTTGTTATCCAAACGGCCAACTCCCAGAATCCAATTATGATTCCAAAAATTAATTCTAGAGCCATCACCAATCCTCCAGATAGTATTCCTCTCCACGTCTTTCCAAGAAGAGGTGACCCCTTCCAAAGGTTAGACATGTTCCTTCTTTTCTCAACTTTTGGGATGATATCACTCCCACAATTGTATTTAGAACGAAGAACTTTGGCCCACAGAGCGTCTTTCTTCTCCACCAGGCCCCAACCAATTTTCATCATGAAAGCATGATTAACTTCCTTTGCATGTCTGATTCCCAAACCACCTCCAGTATTTGGTCTGCTAACTTTTTCCTAGTTAAGAAGGTGCATCTTCTTTGTTTGGCCAGTATCACCCCAAAGGAAATTCCTGCATTTACGATCAATTAAATTACAAGTAGAAACAGGTAAATAAGCAGTTTGCATAGTATAACTAGGAAGGGCAGATATGACAGATTTCACCAGGGTTGTTCTGCCTGCCAAGGAGAGAGCGGAAGCTTTCCAATTATTTAGATGATTATTCATTTTGTTGATGACATCCATATAGGTGTCCTTGGAAACTTTCTTGTGGAGAAGAAGAACTCCCAGGTATTTGCCTAAATCATCTGTTCGAGCAAAATTCAGATGATTGTGAGAACATACATGTCTCTCTATTCTCAAGAGAGACAATACCTGTATTCAAATAATTAATTCAATCTTAAAATGACTACTACGAAAGAGAGCTCTCCTAGGGTTTCCACTGAAGAGGAAGATCTCATGTCCAGAAGCACTAAAAAAGTCAAATGAGAGTGGAAAATTTGCGTGAGTGGATGGAAGTAGTCTTGTCGACTTTAAGCATAGTACCAATGGTAGAACCCACCCTCCATAAGAAACGATGATTATACAATTCTATGGGAAGTTTAGGGATGCGAATCCAAACAGCAATTTTCTTCACTGAATTTGCAGTAGACAGAAAGAAAGGTCTCCATCTTTGCACAATGAGGTAATGACCAGCAATCATCCAGGGCCCTTCCAAGAGTGCATGGTTATAGTCTTGTTCATCTGTAAAATGCACAAGAAAAAAATCACGATCTAAATCAATAACGCTAATCCTTCCTTGTCTTACCCAATCTCGATTGAGACGATGTTCGAGGAACCCCTGTGCCACTCTTTTTCCAAGGACTTTGACAATAAGAGCCGCGTGCCAAGGTTTGCACCACTCATCAAATTCTTCCTTTGACACCGAAATCACAGGGCATGGGTCAAATGGCTTCTCTATTTCCTGATATTCCTCCTCTTGTCTATACCACCGATCTTCGGGGTTTGGTTCATCCTCTCTAACATCTGACAGATCAAGATCATTGTGATCCACCTCTGTTCCAGTAGTAGTCAAGAGAGAGTCTTTGTAAGAGATCTTAGGAACTTTAGCCACGTATTAAAAGCCTCATTTGAGAATTCCATGAATGGTTGATTGAGATCAACATCATCTCTAATTTTGACTTTTTTAGTGCTTCTGGACATGAGATCTTCCTCTTTAGAGGAAACCCTAGGAGAACTCTCTTTCGTAGTAGTCATTTTAACTTTGAATTAATTATTTGAATACAGGTATTGTTTCTCTTGAGAATGAAGAGACATGTATGTTCTCACAATTGTATTGCATTTTAAATTCTTTATTTATCACAGCAATTTTGAAACCGTCACTATATTCTAATATCGTTTTCCAAAATTAGCATCTATATCGTGGCAGGTTGTAACTGTCCCTAAAGCTAATTGTGCTTTTCTATGTTATTTTGGGCAGTTTTATTAAGTATAACGAAGTCTAACTTCTTTTTGGACTTTTTTAATTCAAAAAACATTTTTTTTTCTTTCTCTATTTCACAGCTAACTAATTATTATTACTTTTATTTTGTGTCATTTTTATTATTTCAGAATGTTCATAAACTTATTAAAGCATGAGAATAAATAACATCCATTTAAATTGAAAAGTAAAATACTAATAAATAAACAAATGTATATGTAAAATTAATACAATATCTATTATAATATCAGTTTACCCATAAGTATTCATTATACTATAAACCTAAAATAGCATTTTGAGGTCATTGGAGCTTATGACCGTCGGAAGGAGACGATGCGGCCTTGTGGATGAAAAAGCCAGTGATTTTCCAAAAAATTTATATGTACAACAATGTCAAGTGTCAAATAATTTTTTCGTCGTTGACCAATAAGCAAGGTATCTCTGAAGATTCTCCATCATATATCTCTCATTCTTTTCTTCTGTTATTACCTTTCTTTAATTCAACAATGAGAAAGTCTTGGGAGCCAACATTAGGGAGACAATAAGGAGCTAATATCATTTTTCTTCTTTTCTCTCCCCTCTTTTATCACTCACTATTTCCCTAACGTTGGTTCCTTAGCATTACTCTTCAACAATTGCCTTATGATACTCCTGTATTTAATACCCATAATCCAACTATCGTAGAGAATGACCAAAGAGTTGGGTAGAATATGGTTTGAAACTGACACTAGAAACTCGTTCTCGGTGCTCTTTTTCAAGCATTTATGCAAGCGAATCATTTTGAGAAAACTTCTTAGGTTAGGTACATACGATGTTTAAGGAGATATTTGATATGGACAGAGGACTACTAATCGATAATATGCAATTGACTTTTTGCTCTTTAATTTTAACACTCGCCATTATTTGAGATATTATTTTAGTAAGGTTAATAAGGTGCGACTTGGATAAAGTTTTAATTTATGCTTACTGGGGTTTATTTTATTCATCCTTAGATGTCGACTTATTTTTTCTTTTACATATGTTTGATCTTATACTAAAAGATAAAATTTAAACAATGTGTATAAAAAATCTTGAAACATTGTTTTGGATTATGTTTGTTTAATATTTTTTTTAATTATTAAAAAATATATTTTTGCAACAAATTTTATTATGTGAAATTGTAGTAACAATTAAAAAAGTTTCTTTTGATCAATTTTTCATTTAATAAATAAATTGCTCTCAAACGAACTTTGAGTAATAAGTAATTAATGTGTAGAAAATGGGAACTAAATATTGGCAAGCAAACTCATTTTATGTAATAAACAAAATAAAAAACAATGCAAACTTTAATTTGTTAACTTAATTAAGTAAAAAATCTTGGGATGGAAAAGCAAATTGGATTCTGAACCTTTATAAGAACCCGCAAAAAGGGCTAAATACTATGTTTTGGGTGGATTGTATAAATCCAACATGAAATACATATAATTTGTATGTGTTATAGGATTTGCAGTGATTGTAACAAAACGGCTGCTCAAAGTTGAATAAATCGTTGCACCTACATAAAATATCGCACCAATCACTACTACTATACTAATTTTAACAGCATTTGCAGAAAACTACTGCTAATAAATTACCTCTATCCGTCGGTTTTTGTAGTGTGTTCTTACGGGTTGCTAAAACTTAAACCACGTTCACATCCCTTGAAACAGAAATAAGAAACAACTCTACTAATTAATAGTTTCAATTTACAACTTTTGTAACACTAATGAAGTTGCAAGGACTGATATAATACTTAGCTGCCGCTTCTTTGTTATTCCTCATAATCATGTTTCAATGGTTTTTTTTTTTTTTTT
>JASCZI010060804.1:23863-35012 GCA_036250425.1 Stylosanthes scabra | reverse complement strand
TGTAAATAAATCATTAATTGATTAATAAATTTATTAAATAGCCTGATTCTTGAAGATAATGAAGCATTGAATCAAAGAAGTCTATTCTCTCATGTTAAATTGTTAATGTATGTGTGATGTGTTAGGAGGCACAGCCATGAACCATTTTCTTCTCGTCTCCTTTTATTTTTTTTTCCCCCATAGATAAGAGGAGGAAGTATAATTAGGGGCAAATTAGAGACCAATAGCATTAATTTGTACATATATTTTATCTCTCATTGTAATGATAATGTGATATAATTATAAAACAGTGCAGCCATTTGGGAGAGTAGAGTGCTTGTGTGGTAGGTGGATTATGAATATGAAGTATGAAATTTTTCAGGTATGAAGTCTAATCAGAAAGAGGTGGGAGCAGTAGCATGAAACCATAAATCAGAATCAAGAAAATGTAAAAAACAATTAAGAATCAGCATGCAATGCAATGTGGTCAATTTTTATTGGTTTGGAGGTTTGTACAATCTAAAACATATTTTGCACCCTGATGATAGGATTTTGGCCTATTTCACAGTAACACATTTTTTCTCTTTTAAGCCTCATGGTTCACGCTTCACTCTACATTGACCCTTTGCTGCATTATTGGGAAACTAATAACGAAGGGTGGCTTTTATTTATATTACGTGTATTCTTTTTATTAGAAATAACTTTCTCCCAAGTAACATGTATATAAATTCAGTTAAGTGCATCAGGCTTGTTGTAGAAATGATACTTTTTTATATGAAAATTTCACAGAAAAGGTTCCAGGCTTCCCTAATCATGATACTACTGAAGGATAAACATGGACTTTTTTCTAACACAATTGACTAATCTTGTACATAGTGATCAGTTGTTTGTTATAGGAAGAACCTATGGCACGATCAAAATGTGTGGGAATGGTGCCTTGAAGTTGTCGTTTCTGCTCCGAAGTTGTGTGCGCCACTCTGCTGTCTTGCAAGCTAAGCAATGCCATGCCCAAACTATTCTCCAAGGATTGCTTCCACATCTCACTCTTCAGACCGATCTCTTGCTAGCCTACTGTAGATTGTGCCTTCTCCGTGATGCTCGGAGGGTGTTTGATACGATGCCCACACGAAACATGCATTCATGGAACATCATGATTGCCTCCTACAATGAGGCTTCCTTGTATTCCAATGCTTTAGCCATTTTTCATGAGTTCAAAATTTGCAATCTTGGCCCAGATCATTATACATTGCCTCAACTTTTTAAGGCCTGTGCAGGAGTAGGTGTTGCTTGTTTTGGTAAGGCGTGTCATGGTTGGGTTATAAAGCTTGGCTATGAGGGGTATGTTGTTGTGGCTAGTTCTGTGCTTGAGTTTTATGTGAAATGCGGGTTGATAATAGAGGCATACTTGGTGTTTTCCAAGATGCTTTATAGGGACTTTGTAGCATGGAATTTGATGATTTCGGGCTTTCTAAAGGCTGGCTTGTATTTGCGTGTTATCCATTGTTTCAGAGAAATGCTGCTTACAAATGGGGGGAAGATGGATTCCATGTCTGTTCCTAGCATTTTAATTGCTTGTGGGAGGGAAGGAGACTTAATGAAAGGGAAAGAAGTTCATGGGTATGTCTTTAAGAACTGTGAGTTTGAGGTGGATGCACCAATTGGTAACGCCTTAATTGACATGTATGGGAAGTGTGGATGCTTGAATGATGCAGAGAAGGTTTTCAGGACAATGCGCCACTTGAATGTCGTCACGTGGACTACCATGATATCGTGTCATGGGATGCACGGAAATGGGGAGGAAGCACTCCTGCTATTTCAGAATATGGTTGATAGCGGAGTTACACCAAATTCTGTCACACTTACAGCAGTGTTAGCCAGTTGTAGCCACTCTGGTCTGATAGACCAAGGAAAGAAAATTTTCAATTCAATTAGTTCCAATTATGGATTTCAGCCAAGTGCTGAACACTATGCATGTATGGTGGATCTTTTAGGCCGCTCTGGCCATCTTGTTGAAGCACTTGAGTTGTTGAAGAGCATGAAATCCTTAGGAACCGGAAGCATTTGGGGTGCCCTTCTTGCCGGTTGTGTAATGCACAAGAATGTAGAGATTGCAGAGATTACAGCTCGTCATCTTTTCGAGTTAGAACCAAGTAATGCTAGTAACTACATAGCCCTATGTGGCATCTATCAGTCTCATGGTATGCTTGATAAAATTGCAGCTGTTAGAGAAAGAATGAGGGAACAAGGTTTGGTTAAAACTCCTGGTTGTAGCTGGATCAGTATTGGAGGAAGGGCTCATAAATTCCATCAAGGTGATCTATCTCATCCACTGGCTCAGTTGATCGACATAATAACACATCAAATTAACAACACTCACTTATTGGCTGATGATTTTGGTAGTATTATACATGACTATACTTGCTTAATGGGATTGTAGATCGTTAAAGCTAGTTTTTTTTTTTGTTTTTTTTTGTTTTTTTGGTTGACTTCGTTAAAGCTAGTTTATTAGATTGAGTTCTCACTCAAACTGATGTGAGAAATAAAATAGAATACCCCAATCTCATAAGCAATCTTTATTTTAAAACTTATGGCATATGTAAGAGCTCTGGCTCAATCAAGAAGCCATTGCTTCAAGAATCAAAAACAAAGAAAAAGAGAGAAGAGAGAAAGAAAGACGAAGAAGTAAGTAAATTGTGATTTCTGATATTAGGAGTAAAGTTAGGTTTACACAGTTCAGCTAACTAATATATACTAGGCAGAAGAGAAAGCTAGCTAAGCAAAGGCTAACTAATACAAACAGCTTAGCTAACTTAATACAAACTAACACAATATTCTAACACTCCCCTCAAGCTTAGGTAGGTGCTTAAAACCAATCCTAAGCTTGCCCTTGACTCTTTCAAACAGAGCCAGAGCCACACCTAGTGGTTTTGTCATAATGTCTGCTATTTGATCCAAGGCAGGAATGTGAAAGATTCATATTTACAAGGTCTCTAAGAAAGAACAAATCAATCTCTAAATGTTTTTTACGCCCATGTAAAACAGGATTTGTAGTCAAATAACAGGCACTCTTGTTATCACAATAAATAGTTGGAGGTTCTTTCTGAGGAACCTGCAACTCTTGAAGTAAAAGCTGGATTGAAATGACTTTGTCTCTGCAGTTGCAATTGCCCTAAATTCAGCTTCATTACTCGAATGGCTAACCTTGGTTTGCTTTGAGCACTTCCAAGATATAAGGTTGCTTCCCAAAAAAATGCAGAAGCCACTGGCGCTTCTCCTGTCATCCAAATCTGAAGCTCAATTTGCATCAGAGAAAGCAAGAATCATGTGTTTAGTACACTTAGTAAACTTCAACCCTTGATTAACTGTATCTTGAAGATATCTCAGAATTCGTTTGACAGCTTTCCATTGTTCTATTGTGGGATTCTGCATGAACTGGAGCACTTGTTAACAACATAGGTGATGTCAGGGCGAGTAATAGTCAAATATTGAAGAGCCCGTACAACTGATCTATATTTCTTGGGATCGTCAAACAAATCAGAATCAGAATTAAAGAGTTTAATAAAAGATACCATAGGGGTTGGCATTGGTTTAGCATCTACCCATGCCAGCTTTTTTGTAGTAATTCCCTAGTGTATTTTTCCTGACTTAGCAGCAAGTGTGATTTCCTAAATCACCAACTTTCAAACCAAGAAAATAAATTAATTTACCTAAATCTTTAAGAGGAAAGATAGGGTGCAATTGACATATAAACTTCTGTATCGCTACACTATTGGAACCAGTGATCACTATATCTACATAGACTAGTAAGTTATTTCATCAGTGGATTTCCTGATAAATAAAGCTACATCATGGGTGGTATTTTTAAATCCAAGGTGCTGTAAAGTTAGAGCCAAGGTCTTATACCAAGCTCTTGGGGCCTGTTTTAGGCCATATATAGTCTTGTGCAGTTTGCACACTTTTGTAGAATTTGCAGTAGGATAGCCTGGAGGCTGGTGCATAAAAACAGTTTCATTGAGAACACCATTTAAAAAAGCATTGTCAAAATCAAATTGGCGTAAAACCCAGCCTTGGGTAAGAGCAATTATTAAAATAATTCTAATTGTTGTAGGTCTAATAACCAGACTAAAAATATCTTCATAATCAGTGCTTTTTTTTTGTTGAAAATCTTTTGCAACAAGTCTTGCCTTATATGGAATTATCTCTCCTTGAGGATTTTTCTTCAAGGCAAAAACCCATTTGCAATTTACCACAGTGGCCTTTGGAGGAGGATGTACCAAACTCCAAGTTTTGCATTTTGACAAAGCTTGGAGTTCAGCATCCATTGCCTTTTTCCACTGTGGAATGAGCAAAGCTTGTTTTACTGTCTTTGGAATATGTTTAGTGTAGTTAATTTCACTTGCAGCAGAAGTTAAAAAAGATTTTGGTTTTAAAGAGTCAGTTTTAGATCTAGTAGTCATAGCATGTGTATTAGATGTAGTGTTACTGGTAGAAACAGTAGGATTAGCATTATTAGTAGGCAAAACAGTGTCTATACTACTAATTGAAACTTGGTTTGAGGGAGCAATGTGAGTTTTTGTTACAGTTCCTGCAGTTGTTGTAGTGCCTATTGAAGCAAGAGGTGAGGAATCTGTCAGAGCAGGAGCAGTATCACGCACCATTGTATCATCAATAGGTTGTGAAGATGTTTCTGAACTTTCCAACTTAACATTCTGAGAAAACATTGAAGGTAATGGAATAATCCCTGCAATGTTGGGGTTAGTCTTTCCAATAACAGAATTTGGTAAAACATAATTAAAGAGGGAACTATAAGGATAGATTGTCTAATCAAACATCACACTCTTAGAGTAATAAATCTTGCCATCCTTAGATAAGCATTTGTAACCACTATGTTGAGAGTCATATCCTAGAAAAATACAGAGTTGACTTTTAAAATTGAATTTGTTATGATTATATGGTCTTAAGTAAGGGTAGCAGTCACAACCAAACACCCTTAGAAGACTATAATTAGGTTTTCTGTGAAACCGAATTTTAAAGGGAGTTTTCATGTTTAAAACAGGTGTAGGCATGTGATTAATGAGGTAAACAACAGTTGTAAAAGCAGAATCCCAAAATTTGAGAGGCATAGCAACAGTAGCAAGGAGAGAAAGACCGGTTTCAGTTATATGCCGATGATTTCTCTCTATACTACCCTGCTCCCGATGGGTGTATGGACATGAAAGTCTTTGTAAGATTTCGTGTTCCTTTAAAAAACCAGTAAAGAAATTTGATGTAAACTCCTTTGCATTATCACTTTGTAATGCTTTGAGTTTACAACCTGTTTGATTTTTCATATATGTCTTATAACTTTGGAAGGCTATTAAAGCCTGTGATTTTTGAGTAAGAAGGAATAAGCATACATATTTTGAATAAGCATCTAGGAAGCTGATATACTATTTATAACCATTATGAGAAGTAAAAGGGGATGGACCCCAAATGTCAACAAAGACAAGTTCTAAAGGTGCAGAATAAACAGTTTTAGAGATTAGAAAAGGCAATTGATGCATCTTTGCAATTGTACAAAATTCACAAATTTTATGTTATAAATGATTAAAGGGATGAGTAATATTACAAGCATTCATAACAGCATTTACACACTTAATGTTGCAATGTCCAAGGCATCTGTGCCACAATTCATAAGAATTATTTCTAATAGAAAACAATTGAGGAGCAACAGAGATGTATTAGGCATATCCTGTGATGAATTCAAATTAGTGCAAATAGAGTGAGAAAACTTATTAGGTTCCAAATTAGAGCATACAATAACAGGGTTAGAAGACAAGTTCTGAGAAACATTTTGTGCAAAACAAGTAGAGGCAATATACCTAAAGCTAGCAACATCAGAAGTAACTTTCTTTGCAACAGAAGTATGCTCAGTAGGGTAAGCAATTTTATTACTAGTAAGATCAAGGATATTGTTTTTGCAATTGGAAACTGAATCAGCAGTTCTACATGAATGTAAAATTGGAAAAACAGAATTAGATGCAGAATTGGAATTATTGAATGTACTAGTTGTATTCAAGATTGGTGTTCTTGGTATGTGCAGATTGTCAAAGCAATAGATTCCTCCTCTAGCTTTACCCTGTAGAAGTTCCTCCCTGGTAACCTGATCACGAATCAAACAAACCTTAGGCTAGAATTCAAAAAACACATTATTATCCTCACTTAAACTTGAAAACACTTAGTAAATTTTGTGAAATTGTTAGAACATGTAGGAGATTGTTCAGCTTATAATACAAATTTTTTGATTTATCATATAAAAGGAAAATGCCAGAGTTAAGGACAAGGACTCCCTTTCCATTACCAACGAAGAGTTGTTCTGGATTTTGAGATGAATCAGCACGTTGCATGATGTTGGCATGCTCAGCAGTAACGTGATGAAAGGCTCCAGAGTCCGCAAACCATGTAGAATATGGAATAGTTGATGGGGAAGTCAAATAAGCTCTCGATCGGTTGGTGAAAGAGGTAGGTGGTGGTGGTGGGTAAGAATTAGCATATGGGATTAGGATTTGATAAGTTTGAGGGGGGCTCTAGAAATTGGGGTCAAACCTGTGATAACAGGTTTAAACCGTGTGTCCAAGACGGCCACAAAGCTGACATTGAGGTCGATTGGTGGTATTTCTTCCACCTCTACCATTTCTTCCTCCTCCTCTGCCAGAACCTCTTCAATTTCTTCCACCTCTGCTATAAGACTGATTAGTGGTAATTGGAGTAGAGGCTTGTGCAATATGAGCCATGGTTGTAGTCTTCTCTTTATGGTTGATTCTGTCTTCATAGGTTCGAAGAAAGCTTTCTGCTTCATGGATGGTGAAAGTAGTCATACGTGATATTACTGAAGTCACATATCCATCATATTCATCTAGAAGCCCATCCAAGATGGCTTGAATATGATCGTCTTCAGTGAAAAGATGACCAACAGAGTGCAAAGAATCCACCAAAATCTTGATAGATTGAAGATAATCTTCGATTGTACTTGTTTTCTTGAGTGCCCTCAGCAAAGTTTTTAGGCTCTGGATTCGAATTTTGGAGGAGGCAGTAAAGATATGCGTGATGAGGTTCCAGCTTTCTGCAAAAGTGATACAATGAACCACCTTGTTCTTGTAGGAGAGGGACATGGATGCATCAAGCCATGTCATTAGGGCTGAGTCATGGAGAGACCACTCAACGTATTTTTCCGATTCGTGGAGAATCTTCGGTGAATCAGACACTGCTTTCTTGAGAGGTGTGGCTTCAGCTCCTTCGGATGAGGCAGAGCTTTTGCTCACTGATTTCTCCTCTGGCGATGAAATTTCTTCGAATTGTATTGGGGTTTCTACAGGATCAAAGTGACTATCTAGTTTGAGAGTACGAACGGTGAGTAAGATCGATTTCCTCCAAGTCCAGAAATTATTCTCGTCAAGTTTTTCCGTGAGAGGAATCAAACCATTCTTGATCTTCATCTGTGAAGGTATGAGGGCCATGATTGTGGATCAGAACGTTGAAGCTCTGGATACCATGAAAGAGCTTTGGCTCAATCAAGAAGCTATTGCTTCAAGAATAAAAAACAAGAAGAAGTAAGATAGAAGATAGAAAGAAAGACTAAGAAGTAAATAAATTGTGATTTCTGATATTAAGAGTAAAGTTAGATTTACACAGTTCAGCTAACTAATATATACTAGGCAGAGGAGAAAGCTAGCTAGAGCCAGTTAAGCAAAGGCTAACTAATACAAACAGCTTAGCTAACTTAATACAAACTAACACAATACTCTAACAATACTCTAACAGCATATAATCTTTATTTTATGGGATGAATTTTTCTACATGTTTTGTTGAACATAGTTTTATTCAGCTTACTTATGACAAAAAAACATTTAGTTTGAATGTAGTTAACATTTAGCTTTACAGGGTTTAATTTTTTTTACTTCCCTGTTCTAAAGCATATATTTCTTTCATGACTTTATTATACTCTCAACTTCTACCTTCATTCTTTTGGTTCTAATTGGTCAGCATAGCTTTTATGAATATGAAGAGTTAATTACACCTTTACAAGGCACCATTGATTTTTAAAGTTTTTTATAGGGACACTTCATTAGCATAGTTAAATTCTTTGTATAGCAGCTAAGAAAACAATGATCAAGCTTTTAAACCATAAAATGTATAACATTAGTGAATACATGTACACAAATATCTCTATATCAGTTACATGTTAAAAAGATAGAATTAAGGTGATAAGACATCTAATTATACCATGAAAATAACTACTACTAATAGTTAACCAAGATATTCATACAATAGATTAACTTCACTGGATATTGGATTTCTTCATAAGAGCCCTCAACCTACATCAAGTGGTGCATTGTATTTCTTTTTTAACATCTTTTTGTTGATAACTGACTTACAATGAAGGCTAAGCAGGTGTTCGCTTTACAATGGCCCAAATTAAGGTTATCATGCAAGTTATATAATTTAATGACGAAATGATACACGATATTTTTCATGTTATAAAATTTATCAATAATAGATTTTGTGCTATGTAATGTTTTTCTCAATATAAATAAAAAAAATAACTATTAAAATATTCATCTTCTATTTTATTTCTAAGTCTATTATTCACAATATTCATGATTAAAAAAATTTTTCGGCCATAGTAATTGAAATAGAAAGATTTAATGTTGAAATAGAAAGAGTCAATATCAAGTAAATCAAATGATAAAAAAGATATATTAAATATTTTTCTACATTTATTCACTAACCATACTCAAAATTTGTACATAAACTAGTTAATTCATCATGATCAAGGGACATCAAATTCATAGGTTGAGTATGTCTTCTAACGTGAAATTTCTCTAAATTATTAAAATAATTTGGATAAAATTATTTATAGAAAATATTTGTACCAAACTCTTTTTAAATACTTTTATTGATAGATAATGTTAAGTGTACACTTATTTTACCAAATCAAGTTTAACAAAGTCATTAATTTCTATATCAAATAAAAAATCATTTCGATATTAAATAGCATAAAAAATAACATATAAATTAAATTCTATTTGATATCGAAACACTACAAGAAAATAGCATATTATAGACAAAATTTTCCGACGGATTTTGTTTGTCGGAATTACCGACAAAATTTCAGTCAGATTTTCTGTCTATACTAAGGGAGCTAATTTTATGTTAAAATTTCTGACAAAGAGAATAATCCCTCTATAAATCCATCGATAACATTGGTGTTTTGGGGTGAAAAATAATTAGAGACTGAAAATCCCTTGGTAATTCTAAAATAAAGATACGACCTATGTCGAGCTCCCCCATTCAAAAGTTACAAGCATTTAGCTCTGAGCTCTCTCACTCATATCTTCTTCTCACCCTCTATCTCTTTCATACCCTCCTCTCTTCTTTGCATAACACCGCCGCCGCAGCTCTGCTATGTCGCACCGCCGCCTCGCCGTGCTCCCTTGCTACTCGTTTCATCGCGGCTCCATCTATCCATCCCTACTCGATTCACTCTCCGTCAATCACAATAGGTGTACATCTAAAATTTTATTGGATAAAATAAGTGTATATCTAAAATTATTGATTATTTAAAATTTAATTATTAATATAAAATTTTTTCTATATTATAATAATATATAATATATATTATATATTATTAGTGCTATATTTTTATTAAAAAAAGTTGGGGGCCGAGGCTTATGCTCGCCCCCTTCTGTCCGCCCTGCAACACTGTATTCCCTCCCTTAGAGGTGATGCTGCAGCAAGGGCCATTGGTACTCCTCGTGGTGGTTCATCTTCACCAACAGAGGTTGGAGAGTGGTACCAAATCCTTAGCCTAAGATGAATGGTAAATAGTGCTCTCATTTTTTTTTCTGATGAATTCGTGCCGAGAGTACTAACAATTATTATTCTTATTCTTAGTAAGTTGCATTGACTTATTTAACGAAACATGTCAAAAATATATATAATAACCCTTAACAATAATTTTTTTTTGCTAATTTAGTTTTTTGTTTGACAAGTCTAGTTTTATTTTTAATTTTATGCCAACTCTTTCTTAAATTAATATATATTTTAAGGGAAAGTTTAGGTAGCCAATGATATTATAACCAACAAATTAGAGTTATCAGTCAACAAAAATTTGGAGAGAGAGAAAATAAACGTATTTCAAGAGGACTGAGAAATTAAATGTGCGCAAAATGTCTTCGTTCTACTTCATCGTCAACATCTTCAACTTCCATCATCAACATCTTCAACATCTCAGCAAAATTGTATTGTAATCAGTAGATTCAAAATCACAATCATTAGCATTGTCAATCTCCATGGTAACTCATCTTCAATGGCGGTAATCATCATCATTCTTTTTGGTGCTTCATCACTTTCTTACTCTTCTCAATTTCTTCGTTGAGACCAATAGGAATTCTGGCGAGATTGATTCATGATGATGGAGGTTATTATGATTGATGATGATGTTGAGCCATTGAGTTGTGATTTTGCAAATTTTAATAAGGTATCATATAGAACATTGATGCGCGCGGCCTTGTCAGGGCTGCGGTCCCAAATTTAAAAGTGTCACAGAGGTGTAACCAAGTTTGAAAATACCGAGTACTTGACTCGTGTCGTTCTCCCTAGGAAGCAAAAACAGAGGTTTGTTTTCAATTGAGAAATTATCGGGATTGGTTTCAGTTTGTTGTCGAGAACAGAGCGCAAGAAAACAGATTAAAACAGCAGTGGAGTAAAGAGTGCTCGGCCATGGGTTGAAATATTTACGTCCCTATGAGCACTGCCGATCCCAGATTGGATGGACTATCACCTAAAGGAAACTAACCACCACAGGGTGGCGAAGTTAACCCCTATCCGAATGTCCTAGGCATACATAACAGCGGGGGACCTAGGTCTTAACATAACTCGAGTAAATCCCGCGTCACCAGGAAGAACTCACCAGTAGTGCACTTTGCACCGAATTGAGTCCATCTCATTTAAGGTCCCCATACTGCTGGCAGGGGCGTAGCGTTAACGACATCGAAAGTAACTCTATTCTTCCCATCCATTGCCCTTAGGGATCAGCAGCTAAGATCATTCGCACATTTAAACCCATAGCCGAGTCACTATGGTCACTACTCGCTACGAACGGAATTCATAATTGCGGAATTTAAACAGG